>VWZW01002760.1:1421081-1453757 GCA_013397115.1 Edolisoma coerulescens
AATCGGAGCTCGTCACTGCGCGAGGCGGCGCGCGGCGTGAGGCGGTGTCGAGCGTGAGGGGCAGAGGCGGCGGAAGGCGGGACGTGGGGTGGGCAGGGGTACCGGGGCGCCTCAGAGCTGCCTTCTCCTTCTTCTCCTTCTTCTCCTTCGTTATTGAATCACAGAATCAGCTGGGGTGGAAGAGACCTCTGAGATCATCGAGTCCAGCCTATGAGCGATCACTGCCTTGTCCACCAGACCATGGCACTGATTGCCCCGTCCAGTCTTTCCTTAAACACCTCCAGGGACGGTGACTCCAGCAGCTCCCTGGGCAGCCCATTCTAATAGCTAATCACCCTTTCCGTGAAGAAATGCTTCCTAATGTCCAACCTAAACCTCCCGTGGCGCTGCTTAAGGTTTCTCGGAGCCTAAATCTGGTGGTGTAAACATGAGAGGGAAAGCTGCGGCTGCGAGTGGTCATAGCCCCGGCGGTCAGGCCGGTTCAGCGATGGAGGCAGTCAGTGACCCACAGGGCTGCGGAGCCGCTCGGGGAGGTTCTGCAGTGCCTGAGGCAAGGAGTCGTGCCTTATCCCGTTCCGTAGTCAGGAGGAGATTCCACATCTGTGTGGAGTTCAGCAGGACCAGGACATTTGTGAACAGGTACTTTGCAAGTCCACAGTTGCTGGGGTTTCCATCCTGGAAATGCTGTGAGAAATGCGGTCTCGGGTCACCTCTGATCTCTGATGCTTCTGCCTATACTGCAGATGCTGCTCCTATGTATTGGTATCTTGCCTTAAAATCAGAAATTTAAACAAGTGATAAAGTGTTACTTTGTGCCATTTTTGAAAGGGTGAGCAGTATGACCCAAGCAACTGGTTAGCTTAGTAGTTATCCTAACCAAAATAGAAAATCGGATGTAGAATTCAAATAATAAAAAGTTGAAACAAAGGAATATGATGCAGATCTACAGTGTTTTAGTTAAAGTAGCTATCAATACTGTTTGAGAAGGTGCTTGACTTGGTGCTGCTTGACATTCTTATTATGCAGTGCCAACAAACCATACAAATGGAACTTGCTGCCATATCTCAAGAAGAAATCTGTGTGACAACTTAGCTGAAAGAGATGGTGTCTAAAAAGGTCCTAGTAGCAAGTTCCATGTCCTGCTACATTTTTAGCAATGATCTGGAGGCAGATCCAAACCTGCTGCTGCAAAAATTCAGCTCCAGGATTAATGGAATTGTAAATAATGACGAGGATGGGGCACTGATCAATACAGTTTGTACAAGCAGCTTGTTCAAACCTAGCGAATTTTAATTCATCAAAGTATATAGCTGTCTATCTTAAGACCCAAGTGTGGAGACCATAACTGGAAAATGGAAGACTCTGAAGGTAATGACTTTGAGAAGGATTTAAGGGTCAGACAAGTAAGCAATCAGATAAGGGCTCTCTTGTATGCTGCTATGGCAGAAAATGATTAATCAATGTATAAACAAAGGAAGTAAAAAATGTTTATTTTACCTCTCATGTTTGACCTCAATAATATCATCACGGGGTAGTACATACAGTGCTGGTTTTCAGATTTTAAGAAGCACATTGGAAAATAAGAGAGAGCAAAAGAATGAAGCAAAATGTTCTGGTGGTTGGAGAAAATGCCTTACACTGGGATGTTTTAAGAGCTTGGGCTGTTAAAGTTATCTGGAAGAGAATTGGAAGGTGACTTGATTGTACTCTATAGGAACATTCCTGAGGGGAAATACAGGATATTAAAAGGTTCTTTAATCTATTGAAGAAAGGCATAATAAGAAGTAATGGCCAGAGGCAAAAGCCAGACAAATTCAAATAGGAAATAAGACGCACATTTTTCCATGGTTAACCACCAGAACACATTCCCAAGAGAAGCTGAGGATTTGCCATCATTTCATGTCTTCTGTTGAAGATTGGATGTATTTCTGAAAATTATTTTTTAGCTGAGCAGAAGTTATGCTTTATTTCATCAGATGAATGCAGGTTGAAATCTGATGGTCCATGATAAGCACAGCATCAAGTTGATCTACTGGGACCATTGTGTTTCAAATTCTAAATGCCAGAAGCAGACATTTTGTTTATTACCATAAGCATTAGAATCAATTATTTTTTGCCTTGAAATACCTATGCACCATAAAAAAGCTGATCCAAATTAAGCTTTTGGCTGGAGAATATATTTACTAAGAAAATATCTAAAGGTTTTGGCCTTTTCCTTCCTAAATTTACACTCTTGGGATTACTTGGGAAAATTTCTTTGCATTTTCATTTAAGTCTCTGAAGGAGTAGATCCTTACAAGAAAATTCATTTGGTGCATTCTGGTTCTCTTGGCCTTGAGGCAATTTTACATATTTGATGTTCACATTGTGAAATATTTCTTGTGGGATTATTATGCAGAGTGCTCAGGTAACTGCACCAAATGAATCCTGATAGATTTCCTATATTGTACATTATGTATTTTTGTGTGTGACATACGTTTTCATCATACAGCCTTAACCTCACTTGGGGCATTATAATAGAAACAATTATATTACCAACAGAGGAGCTGCTGTTACTGAAAAAGAGATGAATGAAATAAAAATAAGATTTCAGATCAGTAGCTTGGCAGAGAAACATGAAAAAATCCACCCCCGAAATGGTACATGATCAATTTTTCTGTCTTGAGACTGGAAGGTGTGCTGTCATTTCTCTGCCTTCTGAGAAATGCTAATCCTGCAAGATGCATGTGCTTCCTAATTTACATGCTTCCCTGGCTCTTGGGCAGAAAATGCAAAGACAGGAGCTGAAAAACAAGCTGCTGCCTCGTTTGTGCATTTTCCCAGAGTCAAGCCACAAACAATCTCCCCTTAAACACAGAACAAACTGAAATGTGTTAATTAACCAGATGACGAATTCTGGAATGAGATCTGAATAACTGTACAGGGGGAAAAATCAGTGGTTACAAAGCGAGACTTGTCTTTATGGTATGTGTTTGGTAACTTAAAAAAGCAGAAAGTGTTTGTGTGTGTAGCTGAAACTTGTTTACTTTGGCTTTGAACTTTTAGTGTAAAAATGGCATGACATTAATACTGAGGTAGCTTTTAAACTACCTCTGTGCATTTTAAGGCAAGTCAGGATTGCAGTGGGCACTCCAAGAGGGGTTTGGGATGCACCCTAACACTGAACTTGGACAGAAATTGTGTTTCTTTGCAGTGTCTGCAGAAGATGGCCCCAGGGCTGTTCTGGATACATTTCAGCTCAGCACACAAGGGCTGCCTGAGCTGACACCTGTGACACGCATTTCCAAGAATGCCTGGCAGAGCAGCACACTCGCAGCCGTGTTCTCCAGGCTGGTAGGATTTGACAAGACAGCTGTGGGAATCGATGGCAAATGAGGTGCAGAACACATCACACTTAGAGCTGCTGCCATCACAGCCCTGCCCGAGTGATAGGAGCAGCACCAGGAGTTCATATTTGAAGCAGAACATCTTGCTTGGCACCCATTTGGATGAGCAGTGGTATTTAACACCCCAGTTCTGCCTTGTAAAGCTTTTAACTATTGCAGACCAGTTTATCCCAGTCAGCAGAAGCCAGTTGGTTTTCTGTCCTAATAAAACCAAAGGAGCAGGTGTCAGCACATTCTCCAGGATTGGGGGATTGTTTTCTGTCATCACCAGAAGTAGCTTGAATCCAGTGATCTTTTTGTGCCAAAGACATGTAGGATACCATTTTGTCAAGAGAAATAAGATTATTTCCCAGCATGAGGAAGGATGGAAAGGAGCATCTTTAGAGGTCTGAAGGACTGCTTTCCCGTTGAAATAATTACTCTAATGCTGCTAGGGTTGTGTGATATTATTAATGATGTTAAAGTGCCTGGAGTCAGAGGAAAGCTTCATTTTAGATGATTTTTGAATGTCAATGAATAAAATGTGCTAACCATATCAGGTTTATTATTAATTTTTAAAGAAATTGGTGAGTTGAGTGCCCAGATTTGAGAAGGCAAGAATGTATTTATTATAAGGTTTATTGTAAGTCTTGAAAAATACATGAGAAAATAAGTGAAAATGCATTTTATTTCTAATTAATGCTTATTGCTCTAAGCAAGAAAAAACTCCTGGGAGAGTTTTAATTTGTTCTTGAGTATGAGCTATTGAAATACCTCAGTGAAGGAGCTGGACAAGTGCTGATGTACCACTACAGCAGTGGGAGCAAGAACAGAATGAAGGGTTTTCAGCTCACTTAAGCTGTACTTGGTTGTTACTGTGTCTTGCACAGTACTTTTCTTAGAAAGCAATTTAAGGTATTAAAATATTGCTTATCTCTGTAAAAGTTACTGTTCATGAATCCCAGTGATGGCTTTCAATGGATGTTTAAGGAATTTAGCTGTCTTTAGTAAAAATGTATATAATGAGCCAATGTAGCACTTCTCTTAGATAAGGTGTAACAACTATGTCATTCTGCATGGGTAAGAAAAAATTCAGTAGTTTGGAAAGAATAAGGCTTGGTTCTTGTTTCTATTTTTTTTGTTGGTTTTCTAATTGCTATGCTAAAAACTTTACCATTGCAATAAAAAATTAGTTCAATGACTTGCTGCAATCCCCTGATTTCAGTTTAGCCTGGTAATGTATTTATTTCTGCAGGATACCGCTCAAAGTTCTGTATGTAAGAGAGCCTTTTTTTCTTGTTAGTTTTATATCACTTTGCCTGTATTATTTACTTTGTTAATCTGTTAAATTGTGCATACACAGTGCTGTGGCATTTGGGTACGATAGGGAAAGGTCACTGAGTCTCAGAATTATGATCCTTTGGCAGACTGGATAAATTGAATGATGAAGGCCCGAATAACATTACCTTAGCAATAGGACCATGAGCAACAAAAGCAGAAAGCACAAGGCTTTGTTTGAATGGTGGGTGTTTTGCTTCAGAGTTACAAGCTTGGATTTTCCAGGGAATGGAATCAGCTGGCTTTGGTGTGTTGCTATTTCAGCCCAGGGTGGCACAGCAGCACATGTCCTCATGTCACAAGATGTATTTCTTATTATACTGCTGCCTCATTTAGATGAGAGCCAAGTGTGCCCATCGTTCCGGAGTCTGCCCAGCTGCTTGGGTTGTTTTTTTTTTTTTTTCTCTGCGTGTCTGTATTGGCACATAATCTGGGAAAGGCACAGAATTTTAGTGACTCGGTGGTTGTATGCAGATGCCAGGTGTGCAACGCTGTGATTCGTTACAACAAACAAGAATAAAAAAGTTGAAAATAAGAGGACTGCAGTGATGGGGTCTCCTCTGTAAAGTCGTTCTAGGAATGCGGTTGTTATAGTCCTTTCATTCTTCTGGGAACTTAAATCCATGTATTTAACCCTGTCACGTGCCATCTCGAGCACAATTCAGATAAGGTGTCATTATTTAAGGAGTGTTTCTATTGTTTTAAAAATGAGATTATTCCATTTTCAACATTATCTTAAAATACACTTATCTTAGTGTCTTACAGTTCTTAATTGGCAACTTGTCAGAACAACTCTGCGAGGGAGTGGAACATGTGATTACCACCCCCTTAATTTTACTGCTGGGAAAGAGATACTGATTTGGTAACAGTTTCATTATGCTTCCATTTCTTCCGTTTTCCCATGTTCCTGTAATTTTAAATTTTTAATTCAGTGATCTGCTGACTGTGTGGTGAGAAAATGGAGATTGGTTTTTTTCCCCCCATGTGGTTTCTCAAAGAGACTAACAAATCCTAAAGCAACAATAAACCCTGGTCTTTTTGCCTCCTCATCCCAGGATTTGGAATGGAAAATAATTAAATTTGGGAAGGCGAGGGAGACATTGGTTGCTTTGTAGGTGGGCAGAGTATGTTTGCTCTTTTTCAGAAACACTAAATTAAAAAAAAAAATTAAAAAAAAAAGAGGAGGAGGTTTAGATTCCTGCTTTTTCTAAAGTTTGAGTTAATAATACCTAGTTGTGGGTAATAATACCTAGAGGTGGGTGTGAAACTCTCATTTCTGGAAGTTGTTTCTTCACTCTGGCTACCACGGATTAAATTGTAGGATTTCTTGTTTTCACTTGGAATAACTGTCTGTGCCTTCATTCCCATGCTCTCCTTTATTATCCACAGCATTTTTCTATGGAATGGGCAAGTTGCTAACTTGTGCCTGCACGTGTTTGGGTGCCACCACTGTTATTTTACAGCTGTGTTTTATTACTAGCAAGACAGCAGAGGAGGAGCAGAATTAAAAAACCCCCAAACAACCAAAACTTGTGCACAGCCCTTCAAGAACCTGGAGCCCAGAATTAGAGGGTTCCCTCTTCCACACATCATCTGGACTCTGGTGGTTGTTCCATACTTTCAGCCTTTTTATCCCTGTAATTTCTGCAGATCCCTTAAAGATACTTGTCCTTTAAGAAAGGAGTAAGTTCTTTCACGCTGACTCGCATCAACTGCAATTACTGCACATTGGGCCAAATTTGGTGTGCAGGAGTGGCAGCTACATCCGTGTCTGAAAGCCAACTGTGCTGCAGGGGCAAACAGCTGCTGAGAACTCCTGGGAGCAGGAAGATTCTTGTTGGAGCACGTTGAGAGCAGCAGGGATCCTTCTCCTGGTTCCCCACGAGCAGAACCCGCTCACTGATGGGACAGTTCAAAGGCCTTATCCCCAGGTCAAGGATTAAAACAACCCTCTCCATAGGGCATCACAGAGCTGGGAGGGCACCTAGGAAGGTGATCACATCCTAGGAATTACAGCTTTATAGAAAAAAACAAAAAAAAAGGTCTTTTCAAGAAACTAGAGCTATTCTGAGTCCTTAAACTCATCAAAGGGATGCACACCACACCACAAGAATGGGAAGGAATTCATGGGAATCAACCTGAAGAGCAGGAGCAGAGAGTTCCTCACGTGGCATCCTATGACATGAAAGGGAGGAGCATGTTCAAATCTTCCCACCAGGCTCAAAAGTTCATGTGTAGGTAACTAGGCAAGGCATAGATGTGCTAAATAAATCCCTAGGGAAGACGGATTTGATATGCTGAGAGAATCAGGATGCAAAGTATAAGATGTACAGCTGAGGGGAATTTGCCTTTGCATGCACAGATTTTAGTGTGTTTTAGTCAGTTCTGGACTTTTTTCTTGGAAGATCGTGAATTGCCAAGATTATGAAATGGAGCAGATTCATGTTCAAGGGTGTGTCAAGTTACTCATCCCTCGAGTAGGAGGAGTAAAAGCTTCCCTAGGGTTCTTTCTGACAACATTTATTCATTTTCCATTCAGAGGGGGAAAAGAAGCCACAGTTTGGGAAATGTGTTCATAATTCATGGAATCATTCACTGGAAAAGGCAGATACCTTGACAGACAGATAGACCAGGAGATCTACAGGCAGATGAGAGAGCTGTTTGGAGCTGGCTGATAACAAACCACGTGTGAGGATGGCTCTGAAACTCCATCTCATACCTCAGGCAGGACTAAAAGGGAGATACCTTGAATTGAGTGCAATACAGGATCTACTGATGGTAGTCAGTTGTGATTACTTTTATAAATAATTGGATAGATGCCACTTTTTTACAGGATAGGATGCCCACTTCTGATATAAATGCCAAGTGGTCAGAGCTCTTGCCAGGAAAGGACATTTCTAAGCCTTTTTAACAATGTGAAAGCCAATATTAATTCACTCTCATTATGGTCCTGTTTGTTGCAGGTGAGTTGAGAACATCCACGACATCGCCAAGAGCCATTTTTTCCCAATCTGCTGAAAATGCCAGTGATCCACCTCCATCGGTCTTCCATCTTCAGAGTGTTACGTACTCCCAGTCCTGGGGAGGTTCTCAGGAAAAGGCCAGGTGTGCTCAGCACCCATGGTGATACTCAGAACTCCTTGTCTGCCTTCCTGCTGCACCCTTTTTCAGGTAATGCAACCCGTGCATCCCAGGGCGATTCAGAACCTGTATGACAAGTATTCGGGATGTAGCCGGTGGTTGTGCCGGCTCTCACTCTCAGGGTAACACTTGCTGCTCTTTTTAATTACACAGAAAGTTCTCAGAACTATGTGTGTGTCTGTGATATTTCACAGAATCACAGAATATCCTGAGTTGGAAGGGACCCACAAGGATCATCAAGGTCCAGCTCCCGCCCTGTACAGGACACCCCACACCGTGTGCCCGAGAGTGTTGTCTAAACACATCTTGAACTCCAGCAGGTTTGGTGCTGTGACCATTTCCCTAGGGACCCTGAGCCAGTTCCTCAAATATAAATTAACCCTTAAAATATCATCATGAAGTAATTAAGATGTTTGGGTTGTGAGTCAAAATACATAGGGTTATGTGACTTGCCCTCAAACATCCAAGTCATTAAATAAATGCACTGTCATGATGGATAGGTTCTAAAATATTTACTTTGGGCACCAGAAATGGGACTCAGGTGGATTCATCTGGCCAAGTTCAAGAAAACTCCCTATCTTCTAGATACCTATCAGGTAAACTATTTTCTGCTGTGGCAGCTGTCTGAGCCTAGAGATTTGTAAAAATTGCTACCACCAACTGTCCTGGCAGTTCCCTAGGTTACTAGACTGGGCGGCCCATGCCTGCACAGGTGTCAGTGACCAGTAGGGCCAGGCCCTCAGCCTGATTCAGGAACACAGCAAAGGCATGACTGTATTCCACCTGAATCCCTGGAGGAGCCCGCTCTGCCATGCACACTCAGAGCCTTGTAGCACTGAGCCAGTGCCATTCACGGAAAAACCACAGGCTTCTGTGAAAAGGGTTAGGGAAGAGAAGCAGCAGAGCTTCCTTCCCACAATATCTTAATAAATGTAGTCAGCTAGGGAGTGGGAATTCTCAGTTCAGTTTCATCTTGGCCTGATGGGATGCAACCCACTCGTGACTCAGAAGGCTGCTGTAGCCACCAGGTTATGGCATAATCCAGGGCATTGTGTCTTCCATCCCTCCTCCTGATTTTAAGTCTGTCAGAGGAATGGAAAGAGATCTAGCATTACAAGTAGTTTGGTGATTGGGATGTAGGAGATCCACATTTGATGGAGCTTAACTGCTTTGGCTGAGGAGGGAGCAGAGGCTCTTGATTAGGTGACCTGAATCCACAGGTACTGGGAGTTGCAATTGGAGGCCCTCAAAGTCCTGCCCTTGGAGTTCAGTGAAATTAGTCATGCAAACAAGTCATGCAGCTGTAGGTTTGGAGTCAGGATATGTAAATGATAGAAATTGGCCAAGAACACAAGACTGCTGATTCACAGAGCTATGGAGCACCCATGCTTGAAGCACAACTTGAGGATGCAGCAGGTCTATGTTTGTTTGCCTATATGTCTTCTGATACCGCCCTCGTGATCTGCTGTGGCTCCTGAAAAGAAACCAATAAAAGATGATGCATAGTAGGAGAAGCATTTTTAAAAGAAGTTGTTAATTTTGGAGGCAGTAGGAGACTGAGTAACTTTTTGATCACTGTATTTTAGGAAAAAAAAGATGTTTATAACATGACTGGAGGAACTTGCAATGTAGGTTCATCAGTTAAGGACCTGAGCATTCTAAGGATTGTGTAGTTTTGCACCTTTATTGTGCTAGAAACGACATACTGCTGATGAAGGGGCTTTCCAAACCTGCTTAGCTAGGCAACAAAGGAAGATAAAACACTATTCATGAAGGGGCTGGAGCTGTCACATTCGCAGATTCTCTGGCTAATCAGATGGTTTTATCCTATTTCTTCTAGGCTGGAAGTGCTCATTTTCTGGAATCTGATTTTGCCTTATGGCTGTGGTGCTGTCCCCCTCTGTATGATGTATATGTGTGCCCATACACCTTTTTTATTATGCCTTGTTCTCATTGGCTCTGTCTGCCTTCTCCCCTACATTTGTTTGGTTGATACTTCACCCACATGTGCAGTCAGGAGAACTCTTAAAAGTCCCTTTGGCTTTGTGACCATAGTGTGTCTGGCAGAGCTTCTGCAGCCACAAGCTGCACAACCACTTCTGTCCTACTCTTTAACCCACCAGTGGAGTGCTCACACTTCTGGTCATATGGTAGTACCAGGGTCATGTTGCTATAGTTCATCTTTTTCTCACCTTTTAAGTACCAGCTGAAGAAAAGCACTGGCAGAGTCCTCCTGACAATGCCAATAACAAGAGCAAAACTGGATTTGTTATGGAAAAAATTAACACCAGATAGAATCACTCCCTTAGTAGAAATTTCTTTCTTGGATATGGCTTGTAAGTCCTACGTAGGACAGGACTCTTCCTCATTTTTCCTTATGAACTTGGACTTCATTAAGAAACTGGAGACACAGGGTGACACAGTTGCTTGAGAACATATCATGTCCTTGGATGAGTAGACAATAATTATCCAATATCATTTACAAAACCAAATTATAAACAAAGCCTAAGTAAACTTAAAGCTTCATAGATACAATCATAGGTTTCTCCATATCATCCAGTGTGTAAATGGAGCTTACCCTTCTGTCCTAGAGAAATTTCCAGCCTCTGAGTCTGCAAGATTTGGCATTCATGCCAGTAGCAATATATCCAAAGAATAATGTGGAGAACAAGGCAAACATGGTGTAGCAATGACTAACAGACATATTTCAGGTGTAATAAGAACACCTTCTTTGCCTAACAAAATCACCACCCTCCAACAAAACCCTCACTAAAATGGGACCAGAACTTCCGTGTCCAGAAGGAAATCACATCTAAATGTTGCAAGAGATTGTTCATCATCACCATGCTGCTATTGCATACCATGTCCAGTGAAATCCTGGCAAATAGAACTTCACTCAAGTGTCAGACCCTTTTGTTTAAATATAAGACAACTGCCTGCAAGACTTTTAATGAAGACATGGTAAGATTTTTTCTGTAATTTAACAAGCTGTTTTCATTTTTGAAACACGTGCTTGGAAAAGCCACGTGTCAGACTCTTTCATTATGAGCTCAGTGTCTGTTGGGGGACAGTCTTGCAGCACCCCAGCAAGGTGAGCAGAGCAGCCCTGGTGACACCAGCTGGAATCAGCTGCAGCCCAATGACGGCTGTGCAAAGCCACAGCAGGGAGGAAGGGCAATGCTCAAGCCAGGAAGGCAAGTCAAGGAGGTCAGGGCAGGATCAGGCACAAGGCCAGGCAAATCCCAGCCTGGAGGAGAATTCTCACAGCTCTTTTCCCTGCAGTCTTGTCCCAGGTTACAGAGCTGGCCCTGAATAAAGGCACCAAACCCCTTGGAGCAGGGTTGAAGGGTGTGTTGGTGCTCAAACACCCCTGACACTGTAAAAACTAAAATGCAGTTGAATTTGTTAGGGCATGCAAAATACTTGCAAGAAAACCTCAAACCAGCATAAATTATAAATCTAAAACTCAGATCAGATCCTGTGTAAGCCCGTCTAAGTTTTATGATCTGTCTCACTGAACCTGAGCCATGCCTTCAGCAAGTCTGGCTTGAGTTATATATTTTGGCTTAAATGGTTTAAAACCTGGAGTTTAAAAGGTTTGTGTAAATAGTCATTTATAGCCTTCTGGTTTCAGCAGCTTTTTTGGCCACATACAGTTACTAATATAACTGCTCTTTTCACACAGAGGTGGAGGAGGCCTATGTGCATGAACCTGGGTGGCACTTAAAGAAAGACCTTAGAAAATGCCACCTTTTACTTTAAGAGGTATTTCTTACAAGGCAGTCTGTGTAGGTTTGCAGCATGAAGTGATCTCCAAATTAAAGGCAGTCACACTATTCTCCCAAGTGTGTCATTACAAAATAATACCTCTTTGTAATACCCCACCATGAAGTGTTTAATTTCCAGTAAAGATGCTGACCAGTGCTGTGATTCTGCAAGGGATTATCTTTATTTATCGTGCTCACACATTCCTTTGAAGTCACAGGGAAGGCACTCAGTGCTGGAAGTTGAACATGTTTGAATCTTGATGAGGTCAAAAAATGTTTGAAATTAGTTTTGAGAAGTCTGTGGGCCTACTGCTAATAGAATTAAGATGCAGCTTCTTTTCTTAGTGTTGAAATACTCCCTGTAAAGATAATAAGTAGATTGAAATGTAAAGAAATTATTCAGTTTAACGTTGATAGTTTTTCAATAGGCCCCCAAGACTCTCTTAACTCCAAATAAAGTCAAGAGGAGCCAGAAGTCTTTAACCCCTCTGCAAGCAATCATGTTGTTAGGAAGAATAAACCTTATCAAGTCCTTTTTCCTCTCTGTGCTTCTGTACCAGTAACAGTGAAATAAGAAGACTGATTTCCTTTGTAAATCAACTGGTTGAAAGTGCCAAAAAAGTTGTTATCAATGCAATGAAACCTGCTTTTTGTGAATAATTTCCATGTAGCATTTCAGATGCAGGATCTTTGGCACTCATGTAGAAAAATACTGTTACATGGAATCCACTGATGTTTCCTTACCACAAGCAATTAAAATACAAGGTATAAACTGCCCGTACAGTCCTTGAAAAAATAAAATTGATACTTTGAAAAAACAGTTTTCACATTATTCTCTGTGTGGTCTAACCACAGTCAAAATAATTGAGAATATTGGATTATAACAATATTTCTTTGTTGTGCTGGAAAATGGAGGTCGAAGTATAACAAAACAGTAACAGCATCACAGCACAGCACGCACGTGTCCCATGATTAGCACAGAACTAACAAGGCTTAAAAACAAAGAAGATCATGATCCTGTCGATGACAAGAGAAAAGCTTTGAAGAGGAAGACGTAACAGAAATACCAACCCTGTGGAAAGCATTATCACATCCTCCCATGACCCATGACTTTTGTAGTGGGTATTTCCAAGGACTGGAAGAAGAGCAGGGCCCTTGTGGGCAGGAGGTGGCCCTGGATGCTGGGCACAACTGGGAGAGGTGTCCAGCTGCCTCCAAGAGCAGCCCTGGGCTGTCGCTTTGACATCCCCATCTGGGTGCTGCCTCCTCTGCCAGCAGTTGTGCTCACTGAGAGCCATCCTGCTGAAATCCCTTTGTGCATCCAGACCTGCAGCATGTTGGGAAACAGCTCTGGCACAGAGACTTCGCCTCACACAGCTCATGCACTACAGCTGTCTGCTCCAGCTTGTGGGCACAGTGAGATAAGAAGAGATGACAGATTTTCATGGAGGGGGGTGTTTGAAAGCCATGCAGAGCTGGGATCAGAGCTTGCTTCCACAAGGACTCTTCAGCCACAGGAATAATCTCCATGAGGTGAAGAGGGGGCACGAGAGCATTTCACCTGAAAAACGCTCTGTATAAAGAGCTGAGCTGACAGAGAAGTAAACAGTTTAAATAGAAAAAAATCACAGGACAAAATTTGCAGACTGTTGGCACAAGGAGGGGAGGCTGCAAAATGCTTAGCTGAAAGAAGCTAAGGAAAAGACATGGAACTGTTTTTTAATTACTCTGTTTGGGAGAAGATTATATAGAGATTAAGGCAAGTGCATGTTTGCAGAGATAATACAGCTTGAGGGACAGCCAAGAGATCAGAGGTTGTTCAGAGGTTTAGCACTCGTCCAATGCCTTTCAGCAAGTGAAGCCACAAATTGAGGCACTCACTGGCCAGGAAAAACACTGCCAGCACGCACAGGTTCAAACTGTGCCAGGACAAAGCAAAAGCACAGATTATGATGCATCTGTCTGAGCATGAAAAGTCAAAACTTAATTTTGATTAGGATAATTGTAACCTAAAGATCAGCCTAGACATGCACCTACACTGAGATAACACAGACGGCTCTTGCCCGTGCTCTGTGCCCACCAAAAGCTGTGTGCCTGCATCCATGTGGTGCCAAGCTGCAGCAGAAAAGCCCCTGGGAGCAGAGTATATTGACTTTGAATCAGCACCAGGCTACTGTGATAACACAGTTTGTAGTGGATTATACCATGGACACTAATGCTGTATAAAGGTGGCTTGAAAGGTGTTTGTATAATAAAAAAAAGCATCACATGTTCCTAATTGCTTTATTTATTCAGTTATATTACTGCAGAATCACAGAATTATTTAGGATGTAAAAGACCTCCAAGATCATTGAGTCCAACCTTTGGCCAAACACCACCTCGTCAACTAAACTATGACTCCAATTGCCATGTCCAGCTGTTCCTTGAACACCTCCAGGGACGTTGACTCCACCATTTCCTTGGGCAGCCCATTCCAATGCTTAACAACCCTTTCTGTGAAGAAACTCCTGATGTCCAACTTGAACCTCCCCTGGCGCAGCTTTTACTGAGCATCAGTTTGCTCCAATAAATTTAACTACAATCTTCCTATTCCCTCAGAAATCCAGGGCCTCTGGGAAAGCTGCGTATTGAAAACCAGCTGGTGTAAAAAGCTGGCTGCTACAAGCAGTGCAGACACTTGGATCCAAGCAGCACAAACCAGGACATGACAACCAAGAGCACCCAGTGCTGCACCAGTGCAGAGCAGCTCTGGGTGTGTTTTTCTCAGCCTCTTGCCTGCCTGTGTCCATCTTTGCTGAACCTCTGGAGATAGGAACCAGCTTTTACACAGGTATTCCAAATGGGACTCTCTGCTGTTTTCCAAAGCAGGAGCTTTCTCCAGCCTTTTCATCAATGGTTGAATTTCCTCTGAAATCTTACCTCCTGTGTGTTAAATTAGTTGCAGGATTAGTACCCCTAAAATTTGCAAGTAAATTCCATGTGTTCTACCTGAAAGAGCTGTTGATGCAACTTTTCACACCACTGAAGGGCACTTGTCAGGAGACAGCTCCATGGTCTCTCTTCAGCAAATATATGACCATTTTTGTAATAGAAAACAAGAATTATGTATGTGAAAGGAAAAAAATGTCTGAAATGAATGAAAAATGCAAATCTTGAGTTCATAAGCCAAATTTCTAACATCTGCTAGGTCTGTGTCTGCCCAACTCAGCTCCTTCATGCTTCAAATAAAATACATTCTATTCAACATGGCCAAACTTAAACAAAAACTTGGGGGGGGGATGGGGGAGGAGTGTGTATTTATTTTTTTTTAACACAACTGTGGACTTGCAACCCTCATTCTTCCCCCCACACTATTCTGCGTTCCAGTCAATGAGCCCCTCAGGGCTTTTCTTTTTGGAGAAAACTTCAGACACTGAGAGCTACTTGAAAAAGATACTATCCATAGCCAGATATTTGCAGTGTTTAGGTGTGAGCAAAGATCTGCAGTTAAAAAGGTTAAGTTAACAAAAGGAGTAAAATGTCTGAGAAGACAAAGCTGGATTTACTCTTCCTGAGAACATGGTGAGGCAATGCATTACATTAACAAATACACATCCTGATTCTGCGTTACTAATTGGTTTATGCTAATAAATTACAAAAATGACTATTATAAAATTCAACACTTGCACTATTTTGCAAAGTTCCATAGCTATACAGAAATGTATCTGAGCAGATACCTATTGCTACTCAAAATCTGGGAATAAGCCAGCTGTAACTAACTCAAAACAAAGCATTAGAAGGACAGATAAGGGATTGGCAAAGATTTCACTGTAAAACGATGGGAATTTAAGAGTTCATCTGCTGAAGGATGCTTTGTTCTCTCTTTTCCACCGGTTTGATGGTTGCACTTAGGAGCAGATTCCCTGTACTTGAAGTGACTTTGGAGAAAGAGGTACAAACTATGGGGTGGAAAATCCACCTAGTGGTACAGGGACATAGTGCCAGGCAGGAGCAGGTACCTCTGAATTCCAAGGAAAGGTTTGTTCTCACAGCTGAGACACTGTGCCCTGGCATGTTATAAAGGGTATTTGTTATTATTCATGGGAGTCTGGAATGTGTATTATGGGTGCATGAAACCCACATGCAAATTAAATATATTTTCCAAAGGACAGCAGCATGAAACTTTGTGTTGGATCATTGCCTGTTTTATATATGCTGTGTAGACAATAATATCTCATTAAGAGCTATTTCAGAGAATTAAAAGAGGATGAATGAGTTTGCCCTGTTTTTCTTTCCACCTATCCAAATAAATGTAGGATAAAATGTACAATAAATGTAGGTGCTATAAGCCCAGCTACCCAGAGCCCCGAAAGAGAAGAAAAGCTATAAAGAAAACACTCATCTGTACTATTTATTTTAATTTTCATTGTGTCATAGCTTTGAGGCACAACAAGTCAGTGCCTTTGCAGAGCTAAGGACTGGTTACCCACATCTCTGCTCTGGATCCCGCTGGTGATTTTTCTGAGAATAATTTCTACATGTGCTGAAAAGAGTTGGGAAAGCCATCCAATCTGGGAAAAAAAATCACCCTCTAGCAAAAGGTGGCTGGGTAGGGCTGATCAGGGCACTGCATGATCAACATGTGAAAATCTGTCTCTTCAGAAAGGCTGAGAGTGCTGGGGGATGACTACAACAGCTCCATTCCTTCAGGACCCTTCAGCTCAGTGCCAGCAGCAGAGTTATTGCAAGAATGAAGGCACATCTCCCTTTGGCACACCAGTGATTAAACCTGAGCCTGTGTGAAGAGTAATAGAACAGGCAGCATGTTCTTATCTAAATAGTCAAAATGCGAAGTCACAGCCCGTATGCTGAGGTTTGGGTTTTATAACGCCAAGGTCTTTGCAGCTTTGTGCTGAAAGCAGAGTGTTCTCTCATTTGCAGATTCATCTGTGAACACATGGACCAGGGAGTTCTGCAGACACGAGGCATCAGCTCCTGCACGGATGCAGGTACCCACATTGCACACACAAAGCCTCACACGGCTCTTCAGCCCGTGCTGGTTGTCGAGTGGAAAGAGAGAGGGGGATGACCATGCCAGGCTACAGCTGGGTTAGATTGCTACTGGAAATTGTGGGACTGTGGAAGGAAACACACCAGAACACTCCTGACTGCAGCCCCCCTGTAACATGTGCATCCAGCTGTGAAGATCAAGCAGCCCTTAGTCACTGCCCACCTCTAACATAAAGGAAAGGGGACACAGCAAAGCCCTCAGCTGTATAGGGGACAGACATGAATGAAGGGGACTGTGAAAATGAAGCCTCTTTAGGTAAATGAATTTCATCTTCAGAATGGGAAGCTTAACAAGTCAAGCTAGGCAATTAGAGTAATTACCCCATAAGGTTTAATTACATAAATGCATCTGCAAAAACACACCAGGCCTGAGGTTTACTGCCTGTAGTAAATGCATGAATGTGCCGATCTGTGCATCAAATAAATCACAGCATTTATGAATGTGAACTGACAGAACTGCATCTGCTGAGCTACAGGAGGAGTGAAAACACATAGGAAAATATCTGCAAGCACCAGCATTACCCCAATGGACATGGAGCTTGGTAGCCCGGGAGGTCAGGATGTGTGAGGAGGGAGCAAGGACAACCAACCCAACAACTGCCATGTGAGATCTGCTCCAAGCCATGGGGTGTTGGTCTGAAGACACCAATTTCTTCTTTTTGCAGCACTTGGCCACCATAAGCCTTTTAGGCACCCTTGAGGCAGGCACAGTGTGGGTGAAGAGAAACCTAAACCAGGGGGGTAGAAATCTGTGGCAAAAAGTAAAAGGGATCTGGGAATTTTAGTAATGTGCCCCATGAGTAGGGTTGTGAGAAGCAGCATTCCCAGACTATGGGCACAAACATCACACATAGCTTGGAGTAAATCAGTCAGCTGTGGAGGTGAAGGTAAAGAGAAACCTGTGTGTGAGAAGGTACACATAGGCCTCCCAGGACACTCATACTGGGCTCTCCGTGCTCATTAAAGCTAACAGGAGGCTAATTTGGGTGACTGGGTGTGGAGGTTGTGCCAGAATGCCTGACAGCGCTGGAATTTAGAGGTGGACTCGAGGCTGCCACATATGCACTGCTTTTCTCTGGTTAAGTCCTTTCTGTTTGGTAAAGATTTCCAGAGGTGCAGCAGCTGAAATCTTGATGGACTGTCTCCGTGAGCACTTCCCACAGGTCAGGACATGACTGCATGACTGTAGAACCTGCACACTGGGCTGCACACTGGTGCAGCAGGTCCTCTGCTCCCCAGAAAGCCTCAGGCACTGGGGGCACGTTCAGTCCAACTGCTTGATGCCCTTCCCCACACTGTGGGATTCACAAAAAAGTCTCATCCACATGGGCACCACAGTCAGTCAGGAAGTCTCACCCAATGCTGATAGCCCTAAGTAGGACTGTTTCCAGGTGGGGCAATCTCATCTGTCCCCCATTTCGAAGGTTTAATACAGACTTTTGAAATACTTTGGGAAGTCATTCTGGTTTGTACTTCATTCACTTTGGTGCTGATAAAGAGAAATATGGAAATCTCATGAGCAATGCACTCTGATGAAATTTCTGCAGTAGCTTTTCTTGGTATGCCCAGACTTCTGAATCTCCCCTAGTGCACATCCTTAGTTAAAATGCATTTTTTGCCTCTATCACCAAAAAAATGCAATCAGTAAAAATCTAACAGCCTACACTACACAATTCAAGGTGCAGGAGAAATGACCCCAAACTTCTTACACCAAGCTGTTATAATCCCACTGCCTGGTTTTTCAGGGAAGTTTCCTTGCTGCCCTTCCACAGTCCAAGTGTTCTGCCTGTTATTTAATGAATCAGTTAGTTTCAATTTTTTGTGTAAGTTCTGCCTATCTTCAAATTTCACTTTTGCATCACATCCCTCATGTTTTGTGGGGAGTTTTACAAGGTCACACACAAGCCTGTTCAAATCAATTGTATCCCCAGTGGCAGAGTGGTGAGATTTGACATGAGCTGGCACACATAAGGTGACAGCAGCTTTGTCACCTCCGTACTCATGTTAGCCAGAGCATAGTGCTGTTGTCCACAAGCCCTCAGGTTGGTGCTGGTGTGTCTTGTCTGGGTGTTTCAAAGGAGAAACTAAATCCGTAAGCATGTATGGGGGGCCTGTAATACTGGCACTGTCTGGCCAAAGAGGCACTGCTGGGAATTGGTTTTCAGTCTCCAGATCTGGCATTGGAGACTCGAAGAGAATCCTCCCAGGCAGCCAAGTGCAGACGGGATTGCCTGTCCAATGCACATCACTGTTTCCACGTAGTCCACTTTACTGAGCAAACACAGCTTGCTGCTGGCAGGGATTACTGTTTGTTCTCTACAGCTGCAGCTTTGCTTTGTCTGTGAGTAGCTTTGCCGAGTTTCAATTTAGGGTCCCAATAAAGCTTTAACAAAGCTCCAAACTGCAAAGGCAAACAAAAGAGAGAAAAAAAAAGTAATGAAATGTAATGAGTAAAATACTGTTGTATGACCACGCTAACTTGGGATACTGGGAACTGCTCAAGAAGACACTTTGCTTTAACAGAAGCTACCACAGTGGAAATCACTTCAGGAAAGCACTCCTGCTTTCCAGTGTTTCCACGGGCATCAGTGGTGTGTGGATGAGGGATTCAGCATCCCTCTGCATCCAAGTCCTGCAATTCTGGCCAAGTCAGGCAGGAAACCTCGCAGGGTCTCTGCAAGCTTTCTTCAACAGCTGAAAGGGATACTGTGTGACACAAGACTCTGTATTTGGGGAGCAGCTCTATTGCCTATTTAATACACTCCCAGAGCAGAAAACATGAGTCAAATATTTACCTTAAGATTTAGGCTAGGCACTACAGAGATCCTGAACAATAGAGAGTTCTCTATTAGTGTTAGATTTTAATGAAAAAGCCTAAACTGAGGAATGCTTTAGCTCTCTGTGTAACCAACCACATTGTTTAAGGTCCTGATAACATTTTTCTTTTACCAAAAACAGGTCATGTTTTGTAAATTTTCTTTGCAGCCATAAGAATCCCTTTTTTTTAAGGAATTTCTTCAAGTCAATGAAAATTAGACATTATTTTCTACATGTTGCCTGAGAATATGCCCTGTTTGATTACAGGTCTTATAATTCAAAACTGGAAAAGCAGTTTTCACATGCTTCTTGTTCATGCCCAAAACTGCAGTTTGTGGGCCTGTGCAACCCTGCCGATATTGCCTTGCTGCCCCTCTCCTGGGGAAGCCCCTGGAAGCTGCTTCTGTCTCCATGTTTCCTGTAGGAAAGTTAGCTCTTGGAGGAATTCAACCTTTACAAAGTCTAAAGGCTTTGTCCTGACATGCAATAGCATTTTCCAAACAGAATGCCTATGGGTAGACCTCATCCACTTTGAGTTTAAAAAGCAAAATAAACCTTAAAAGCACTGCTCCCCAGGTTTTTCAGCCTCTCCTTGCCGGTTCCTTTGGTAGCAGGTTTTTCTGGTAGCCCATCATAGGCTCTCCCACCTTCATCTCACAGTTGTTTCTAAGCTGTGGGAGGCTTATCATTCCCTTCAATATCTTTGTTCTTATCAATCAGGGCTATGAAACTGGCTATTGCCTTTTCAGGTTTCTAGGGAACCACCTTCTCCTTTAACTTCTCTTCTAATCCAACTTGTTGGCAAATTGTCCTTTAGAAGCAGAGGGAGAGGCACGGACTACAGACATAAAAATTCTGATTTCTCTTGTTTTCACAGCTATTGTCAGATATGATTGTAGAGCAGCAATATCCAGCACATGCCCCTGCTCAGTGTTTATGTAAGCAGATAGCATTAATCTCTGTACTACAAAATAGGCTGTACAAAACAGAGTCAAGATGGACAGCAAGATCCCTTCCCTCTGCTGCTTTAACCCTTCAGTTTTAGGGCTGGTTTGAGAAGGTTTGACGCCGTGATGCTTAAAACAGAGTGAAAAACAACGGGGCTGATCTCAGCGCCGGGTACCAGCTCTGCCCCAGGAGCTCGGAGCCACACAAGTCATTGATATTGACTGTTCATTATTGGTGCCTTTCCAACCGTGATGGTGATTCCTGCTCGCAAAAATCCCTCCCAAAAACTCTTTGCCTGCTCCCGAGTAACGCGGACTCCCCGCTAGATGTCAGCGTCCCTCCTGCAAATCACCGGGGTTCATTAAAAACCTCTAATGAGGCTCCCTCATTTAGCCAGGCTTCCAGCGGGCTGGCGGAGCCCCCCCTGCCAGCCGGCACCGGGACCACACAGCTTCTGGGGGAGATTTGCACCAAAACGCTTTTGGCTTCTTGAGGAGGATCCGTGGCGCCGATGGGAGCCCACCCCAGCGCCTGGCACTGCCCTCCGAACAGCCGCTATGGTCATTGGAGTTAATTGTATTTATCCTGCCGGAAATAGGGCTGTTTGTAATTAAATATGACCCGCAGGTGCTCTGCCAGGTCGGAAGGTCCAGCAGCCAGCGCTGGCACCAGGCAGAGTTCTGGATCTGACAAGAGCCTGGTCTGCTGGGGCAGAAAGAGTATTTGTTATTTCCAGTTTATTCAGTTACCTGGCTAGGGACAGCTCAAGAAAGTCACTGACTACTGAAAAAAGCGAAAAACTTGTTTTCTTCCTCTTGCCTGAGGAAGGAAGATGGCTGAGGATGAGAGCTAGCACTTCTTGAAATCCAGAAAAAAAATTCCAAACCAAATTACAGGAAAAGCTCCTTTATTTAATGAATCAATTCACTTTATTTTTTTTTAAAGTGTAAGTTATGTGTCATTTCCTGTATGTATTGAGGAAAGTTATTTTGTAGAGTAAAATCAAATTTTAAAACACTTGTATACTCATTTTTAATTGCAACCCAACATGACCTAAGAGAAAAATAATCATGTTAAAAAAGAATTATTCACCATTTCTAATAGTTTTATTAAAATACAATTAGGAATCTGAATAAATGCATATAAGATAAAGACTCACTTGAATAAGTAAAAGCCACAGGTGCCCTCCTGGTTAGTCACATCGAATTAATTCTGACAGTCTCCAAACTTAATCTTTCTTTAAAAATTGAAATGACTGCGGAGAACCATTGCAAAAAAATTTAAAGTAGCAGATAGGTTTTTTAAATTAAGATTTCCTGATTGTTGAACTTTGTCATTGTTAAAATTCATCACTTCAATCCGCCCCTGAAATGTACGGTTAATCACCTCCTCTAAATACAAAGCACAGGAGGCGATTACCCCTCTGCAGCTACATCTCTGGATTCAGCTTTTTCATCACATTGTAATTACAATGGATCTTCAAAGTTGTGATGAAAATAAAGGATTAGTACAACCGAAAATGAAAGTTTAATGGCATAAACTAAACATCAGCTACGAGAAACTTCAGCTCTGGCCTCTTACCCCGATCCCATTTCATTTTTGGACTCATCTGAAGTGAATAAAGAGCACAGAGCCAAATTACGCAGTGAACTTTGTTATTGAAACAGCATGGAGTAATACTTTGAACTTGAGAGAGATTTACATTTTGGTTTAGTCCATGGTGGTAGTGGAATAACAGCATTTTTGTGTCACACAGGGCTTTCTTGGGGGCCCATCAGGCACTTGGAGAAGAGTTGTTTCATTGCTCCAGCAGGCACACGCTCTCCCACATCCAGCTTACCTTCCCTTGCACTATAAAGAGCAGAGTTTTGTCTTCTAAAAGTTGTGGTTTTTTTATAGAAATGCAGTCTGCTCGTGCACGTCTGCCTGCAGCTTGGTTTGTATCTCCTGGAGAGACCTTGACCTGGCTTTTTGTTGCAGGTTGGTGAAACATCTGGAGCCCTGTGCTGGACCTTGCTGCGTAAGGCTGTACTGGGACAGTTCACTGCACATCTGCTTGGGAGCAGCAGTTCCTGCCTCCCGCTGGCCCCGCAGCTCCTGCTGCAAGGTCCCGCTGGAGGGGTGGCTTTGGGGAACAGCTCCGTGCATCACATCCAGTTCCCCCGATCCCTCGCTTCGGTGCTCCCGGCACGGTGGGCCAGGGCGCTCAACCAGCCCAGCTTGAAGCTATTTTTACTTCTTGCAATGAGCTGTTGGTTGGTTCAGGCACCTGAAGGACAAGGTGGCTGCCTGGTCAGTGGGTACCAGTGCCAGCACCGCAGTCCTGCCCAGCCAGAGTGCGAGGGGAGCGGAGCAGGGACAGAGCGCGCCGCTCTGGGGCAGGAGAATGGGCTCAGCCACATCACAAAATCACATGCTTAAGATTACAGCCTTTGCATTGTATGTAGTGGTGACATGTCCACGGGATGAATTTGTTCAGTAAGCTGCTCTGATTGATCAGAAGCATCCCAGAAAGTGCCTCCATAGAAGAGCAGAATGGAATAGAATCTCTCAGCTGGGAAGGACCTACACTGAACATCTCATTCAACTGGCCGACCAAAAGTTACAGCACATTATTAAGGGCATTGTCTGAATGCCCCTTAGACGTTGGCAGGCTGGGGGCATCAACAGCCTCTCTATCCCGGTGTTTGACCACACTCACTGTAAAGAAAGGCTTCCTAGCAGCTTTCTGTTGGATCTGCTGGTTGAGCTGACTCACTCTGGTGACCTCTCATCACTAAACCTGGTGCAGGATGGAAGGAGAGGGCACAGCTGAGGCAGCACAGGATGGGATCACCCTACTGTGACTGCCCCACTTAGATCAGCTCGAACAAAATGCTGGCTCATGCTCACCCACGTGGGCAGAGCTGCCAGAGGCTGCAGCCTGTGCCCTGCCTGCTCCCCCTGACCCATCAGCCGTGGCTCCCTGTGCTGGCTGCAGCCAGCCCACTGATAACCAACTACACGCCTTTTTCCGGACTGCTCTGCAGCTCCGTCAGCTCATTTAAGCTGGGATTTATGATTCCCACAGTGCCAGTCTGATGCAGAGGAGATGTGAAGGACACCTGGCTGGAGGTGGTGGGGAAAAGACAGAAATGCTCTTTGCAGAAGTCAGCCACCCTCCACCTGAGCCCTGGCCCTGCCAGGACTTCATTGCTCTTCACACCCACATTTCCCCCTCTTTGCCCTTGTCCTCCTCTGCACAAGCATCAGCTCTGCCAGGGATTCCTCAGCTCCAATCTCCCTGCAGAGGCTCACCCAGACCATTTTGTTCCTTGCCCACCAAACCCTGAGGAGGCTCAAGCATCAGTTTGACCAACTTGAACAGGTCCAAGCTCTGCCTGCCTCCACCAGGAATGAGGTCCTGCACACTCCATTACCTCTGACACCTCCAGGGCTGTGCCCAGGCTCTTCTTACCCTTTTTCTCCCTTAGCCACAGCAGAGTCCTGGATTTTAGGCACTGCAAACCCTAAAAATAACAACTCCTGGAAGAACTGCCATCATCACAAAACTTCTGCCATGCCTTGGTGTTCTCCTTCGACCTTGCTTTTTCCAAGGCAAGCAGTACATGATACATGGTAATGTATTACACCAGCCTATGTATCAGCAGGTATTCTCTAGAAATTAAAATTTGGAAAAAGCTTTTTGTTTATTTCTGCAGAATAAAGGCCAGAGATTCACTGTATGGCAGTGGGGAGACGTCCAGCAGCTTCCTCTGGTGCTCAAAGCTGGAAGGGGCAGCTCAGCTCCCTGCTGCACCCACAGACCCTGTCTCTAGTGCATACCTGAGTGAGATCTGGGACTTGCACAGAACAAGGCCATATCAGGAGCAATTTAGGAGTGATAATGAAAGGAGAAGCCTTGACTGGCAGAGGGAACAGGGGGCTATTTCTGCCCTCTGAGGCTGAGGAAGCCCAAACCCAGCTGAAGAAGGTGGTGACCAGCTGTCTCTGAGCTGGGCTTCTCTCCAGCCCTGGTGGTGGGTGAGCTCACCCTGACATGGGCTGCAACATCCCCAGGGTGGAGAGGTGTGGGGAGACCAGGGGGTCGTGGGGTCCCACCTGTAGGGCCCTGCAGAGTCTGAAATGACAGCAATGCTGCACCAATCCTGGTGATTTAGCCCCAGCTTTGTGCTGGCATGGGCTCTTCCTGCTGTCATTTCCTTCCCTTTCTTTGAGATGGGAGGATGACTGCTGATATTTGGGCTACACACAAAATAACATGGTTTTTTTTTTTTCCCCTACGAATTCAAGCAAGGTGTTGCTCTGTGGTCAGAGGATGAACAAGCAAACCTGTGACTGGGACTAACACTTGGCTGGTGGCCGCCTGCACGGAATGGGATTGTTGGAACACGTGCTCCTGTGGAGCAGAAGGTCCCTCAGCGCCTGACACCGGGGCCTTGGTGGCCAAAAATAGCTGGGCCTGTCACAGGGAGGATGATAGCCCTGGGAGGCTGAGGCCACACTTCAAGGGACAGTGTGTGACACAGAAACTCAAGCGTCTCATTTAGCATGCACTTCCCTTGGTTTCAGGAAAACTGTCTGTAAATAAATATCAAATTGTTTGCTTAGGAGAACGGGACTTGGCTAAAAACCTGCTGTGCTGCTGCATGAGCATTTGGGAGCTCAGGGTCCTCACGGTGGGATAAGGGAGAGGATGTGTCCACTAACTCTGCTTTTAAAATAGACCAGTGTGTAAATGACAGAGCAATTTACGGACTCCAGGCAATGCAGGACAGCGAGTGTCTCTCAAAACACGGGATCTGTCCCCACACGAATTATAACAGATGACAGTTTACTAAATATATCTGCAATGCCAAAACAAACAGCACCACATACCAAAGCAAGAGGTCACTGCAGTCTTCACACACCACTTTTCTTTCTGATCTGCAGGAGACTGACCAGGAGGACTGAAAGATGAAGCAGAGAGGCTGAGTGAGTGTATGTGAGGGTCTGCCAGGGAGATGGATTCCCATTTTGGCAAATGCCATCAGTTGTGCCTTCAAGGGTCGGTGTAGTATCTCACTGTAGTCCCTACCTATCCCCTGTGACCAAAATAGTCACAGTCACCCACAAAATCTTACACAACAGCAACTTGACACAGATAAGGGCTGAATGAATGAGACTTACCAGCTAGAGATAAATTGGATGTTGAAAGTAATGAAAAATTAATTGTTTCTCCTGCCCCGAAGTACATTTTGAATATCGTCTGCTTTTCAGGCTTGTGCATAAATACGCATAATTCTGCATCTTTAATTGAAATATGTATTCAGCTCAGCTGTTTTTCTGCTGACAGCTCAATGGAGTTACTCTGTTAGTGATCATTACAATTATTTAGTGGTACTGAGATCTTGCTAAGAGGTCTGAGCCATCCTCTGCGACTTTAGAAACCTGGAACCAAAATATGTGCTCAGCCCAAGAGCTGAAATTCAGTAATTAATTTCATAGTAAAAGAACCCCTTTTGTATGAAAATATCAGCCTAAGGGAGTGAGGAACCCACATCAAACTGAATTTTTTTAGAAACCATAAATATGATTCCCTCAGTCCTCCTTGTAATTCTCAGCCAACTGAGTCATCAGTGAAGAAATAATTATTTTAGTGGGATTCCTACACAGCCCCCTACACAGGTCTCATCCCAAGTGGGAGCAGTACATGGAGCAGGGCAGTGTTCAGACAGGCTCATGTTTGCCTGAGCTTTAATCCCCTTGCAGACAAAATCCTGAACTTGAATGCATGGAAAATTGCTGTTGATAATCTTATTTTGAAGAAAAAAAATTATGTACTTCGACCAGCATCTGGCAAGGTACAGGCTTTTATCTTCTGACTTAGAAAAACCCTTGTCTACATACGCACTTTGCTGGCTGGTAAAGTTTCTGGAATTCCATTTTTTCCTTTAAAATTCTGAAGACACAATAGCAGCCTGAATTCCCCTTTTCTGTGTTATGTATCACTGCACAGCGGCAGCAGGGCAGGAGACATTTCATAGGCCATAAAACCAGAATGGGCTTAATCCTCTTCTCACAGTAGATTTACATTTGTGTGACTGTTGGTAAAGTTGGCAGTAAAGATGTTGACAGAGCTGAGGGCTGGCTGGGGCCCAAGGGCACTGATTTTTAAAAGTGGCAACTGGGATTACTAAATCCTGCTTCCAAAGAAGCCTTAGCCCCACTTCCTACCCTTGAGAGCTTTTTTGTTCTCCACTGAATCATGGTTGAAAATGGGCTGCAGCCACCCAAGACATGTCAGTGTTGCAGGGGAAGCAGAGGCAAAGCAAACTGCAGCAGCCTGAGAGCTGCTCGAGGGAGCCCTGCCCTGCCCATGGAGGGGTGAGAAGGGTGCCTGGTCCAGTATTTCCATGTCCTGATGTGGTTTGTGCAGCCCTCAGCCCAGGTGTGTCCTGGACTATCAACACCTGGAACTACAGAGAACGTTTTTTTTCTCTTTGTTTCCTTTCCCTTCTTGGAGATGGAAAGGAAAGGAAAGGAAAGGAAAGGAAAGGAAAGGAAAGGAAAGGAAAGGAAAAAGTTGTTGAGGGATTAAAACACTGCTCAAAGTGAAACTACTGCAGGTCTTGTCTGAGCCTCAGTGAAAGTGCTTCGGGGTGAGAGGAGGCCAGCAAGAGGAAATGCCTAAGCCCTTGGTTGCCTTCTGCTGCTCAGTTTTGTTTTACAAGCACCTGAGCTTGCAGCTGCCATTGGACCTACTTTACAAAGAAGCTGCTTGTCCAGCTGCTGTTATTTCCTCATCCATCCTGCAGGTTCCTGAATCCAGACCTGGCATTTCACCACTGCACTGTGTTTCTCAAGCTTCTGCTGTGGCCAGCTGAATAGTGTTTCTTGGCAGGTTTCTCTCACAAAACTTCTGAGAAATAGAGCCAAAACTGAGATGCCAAACTGCTGGTGAGACACAGAGTGCGTGGGAGGCAGCAGCAAGCCTTGGAGGATGAGGGCAAAGCTGACAAGACTGGTGTGGTCTTGATTGCAGGCTCGGTACAGTGCTCTTACAAACAAAAGGGCTGCAGCTGTGACAGTCCAAGGATAGAAGAAGCATTATTTTTTGTTAGACTGATTAATGTAAGTGAAAAAAGTGGATAAATGCATGGGTTTAAGATAAGGGGATTCTGAATCCAAAACCTTGCCTGAATTTACTGATAAGGTCGGGTCAAAGTCTTATGGGCTCCTAAAGGTCTGTAAAACCTTGACCTGATCTTATCAGAAATCCAACAGACTCCTAAAACACAGTCTGCTAAGCCCACTAAGCCAATCAGGAATGCAAGGTTTCAAGTGGGCTCCACAAAGGCACTTCAGTACCTGAAGCAGGGCTTAGACAGGTCAGAGGTAAATACGTCAGTAAATACCTGTGATCCAAAAGACCCCACTAAGGTGGAACTGAGGGTTGGGGAGGATCACCTTTGAATTTTAATTTTCAGGGTGAGACCTGAAGTTACATCTCTGTATAACAAACTCCCCTTACCTGTAACTGAGAAGCTGGTGCACTTTGGGAGGTGGGAAAACAGAGTGGCAACCTTTATTCATGCACAATGCCTGCATTACAAATGGAGCAAAATGAGCCCTGCTCAGTTCAGATGGCAGGTGCCTGTCCTCAGGACACTAACCTGGGATGTGCCTCTGTATGAGCAGAATCCAGTGCCTTGGCTCTGAAAAATTTGGGAGTTCACATCGGCACTGTTTACTTTAAGATGGTAAACACCTCTCTAATCCTGTATAGAAAGATATAAGTGCATGGTTCTGGCTCCTGGATGCTGCTATAAGCTTCAGGTACTAATCTCTAAGTGTAGAAGTCTTCAGTTTACCCTGGTTTTAGCCACAGGAACCACAATCCACAGGTAAAATCAAAGGAAAAAGGAAACTGAAGAAAAGGTGAGGATATCTTCTTTGAGAACTGTACATTTGCTAATTATGGACCTATTCCAGGAGATTTCCTACAGATTTGCTGCGACTTCAGTGTTATTAACCTATTTTTCTCTTTTGGAACTGTGCTTCTTCATCCTAAAATTAGCTTGTGACCTACGAGAGCATTTAGGCATGGGTACCTTTAACCATCAAAGTGTTTCCACTGACTTCAGCAGAAACAGCCGGGTGTTGGAGGCAGCGTCGGCGATCTGCCGGAGCCGTCTTACGTGCCAGGGACAGTGTCATACACAGAGCTTAGATTAAATGGGAGGGGAACAGGGAGCATTTCTAACATGATTACTGTCAGATTTCCTTTTATGTTTTCCAGAGGAAAATAGTATGCAAATGCTGCACGTGCCTGCCTGGAATCAACCTTCCTTTCCTCTTTTTTGATCTCTCTAATTCTGACAAACAAGCTGCCCATGGCTGCTGAAGGGAAACTCTCCCCAGGGTGTTGGGCCATGGGCAATTTTTGAGGGACACAGTGGATTTAGGCAGACCCCTGTTCCCCTGCTTCTGGCTACACTTTCCCACTCCAGCACTCTTCCTCCAGTTACACCTCAGTGGAGACAAGGTGAATTGTCTCTGGGAACTGAGCCAGGGTAAAAATAACTGAGGAGGGGAGGGTGCTGCTTTTTTAAAGCAGTTTCTTGGTCTGACAACACAACAGCACAAAGGGCTGCACCAGCACAACCTGACTGGTCCATCAAAGTGCTGCCACCAAAAATGATGTCTGCAAAACTGCATCTGTATTTCCTTGGTGTTGGTACACCAGCACGGTGGAAACTCCTTTGGAAAGTCCAACGGTGAGTTTCTGCTCTCACCCATTCTTCCCCTTTCCCAGTTCTTCTCTCTCCTGCAAGGGATGAGGTGAGCAGGAGGCAGCTGGGCACAGAGGCTGATGTTTCTGGCACACTGCTGATCCCTTGTTTTCTTACTTAGTGTCCTGTTCCCAACTCCAGCTTCTGCTGTGCATTCCTGTCCCTGTGCTGGATCCTGCTGCCCCCTGTGTCGTGCTGACATACCTCTTTGTGTGTCCACACCACAATCAAATCCTGGGAGCAATCCAGATCAAAACAAAGTATTCTTCTTCAGGGCTAACTTTCATCTGGTTCCCAGCTCCAGCTCCAGCACCCACACCGTGCCAGCCCGGCACAGGGGGTTGCACACAGGGGAAAGAGGAGGGTCACCAAGCCAAAGGTTTGTCCTGGCAGACTGCAGAGCAAACATAACCTGGAGTATCCAAACAAAATTAGTTTACACAAGCATCACAGTCACTCAGAGTTAACACTTTATCCAGATTGGGGCTGGGACTTGGGGACATTTGATCTTCCTGCAATGCTGGAACCTAGACACGCAAATTCTGCATTATAGAAGGAATGTTCTACCATGAAGCTCATGCTGTTCATCCCTGTGGGACCTACGACCAGTCTTCCAATTAGGATTGGAAAAGACTGCTGAGATCATTGAGTCCAACTGTTAACACAGCACCACGATACTCACCACTAAACTATGTCCCCAGGTGCCACATCCACATGCCTTTTGAACACTTCCAGGGATGGAGATTCCACCACTTCCCTGGGCATCCTTTTCCAATGCCTCACAACCCTTTCAGTGAAGAAATTTTTCCTAATACCCAATGTAAATTTCCCCTGGTACAACTCAAGGCTGCTTCCTCTCGTCCTGTCGCTTGTTACCTGGGAGTGGAGCCCAACTCCCACCTGGATACATTCTCCTTTCACGTGGTTGGAGAGAGTGAGAAGGTCTTCCCTAAACCTCTTTTTCTCCAGGCTAAACAGCCCCAGATCCCTCAGCTGCTCCTCGTCAGACCTGTGCTCCAGAGCCTTCCCCAGCTCCGTTCCCTTCTCTGGACACACTCCAGCCCCTCAGTGTCTTTCCTGAAGTGAGGGGCCAAAACTGAACCCAGGATCTGAGGTGTGGCCTCACCAGTGCCCAGCACAGGGGGACGATCACTACCTGGATGCCTTGTACAAGAAACATTCAGCTCTGTGACTTTGCTGTTCTGGGTGGTGTAGGAAGCTGGTGAGGCAAGAATCACTGCTGAACTGATCAGACCCTCATTCAGGAAGGAATTTCACGGGAATTCTGAGGGCTTCTCATCCCCACTGCAGTTATCTTCATCGCTGCCCGACAGTGCTGCTCTGTAGGGCTTTTCCCCAGTGCTCTGTGCATCCATCCAGGCAGCTCATTTTCATTTTGGACACCCATAGACAGCAGGCAAGAGCCCTGCTCACACAGCTTCCAGATCTGCACGTTCCACAAAGGCTGATCCATGTCAGCCACTTGCTATCCTTGCTGGCAGCACCCATATACCTGTCAAAGCGGGTATGGTCTGGAGGGAAGCAGTTCCTGGAGGGAAGGCCGTGTGGAAAAAGAGATGAAATATTATTTTCAGAGTGTCAGTCTAAGTAATCAACAGCCTGAAGATCTGGATACAAAGTAGGCATATATGACTTAATTCTACCTTTGTGTCTCGCACCTTTTTTAATGGAATTACTACTTAATTGCTCATATTAAGCCTGTCCAACAACACCATTCAGTGTTAGTAACACTTAGTGTCATATCTTCAAAGTGCTTTACAAGCAGGTTATGAAATGTGTAATTTGAGTGAAAACAAGCACGTTGGGCTGGGACCTGTGCTGTGTTTGACACAGCCTGGCATGCCCGCAGTGCTGTGTACGCTGGGATCAGGAGCCCTGTGACTCATGGCAGGGTGAAGTCAGTGAGAAGAACACGGAGAGATAATGTGGGATGTGTTCTCGGAGGTATAAAAGATCAAGGCTTCATGAGACTTCTTCTGGTGAATTTCACAGCGTGTGCAAGAGCCTCAAATGATCAATAGGGGAGTTGAAATAACTCTTCAAGTAGCGGAGCTTGGTTTTGGTATTGCATCTTCTTGTCTCCTTCCTCTAGCACAAGACTGAAAACTGGCAGTCAAGTCATAAATCAGTCAGAAATGTTTGTTTCACTTTGAGGATATGCATTACAGTAGCCATAACACAGGAATTAGGAAACCTCAGCATAGCCCGGAGGTCTTTGCCTTCAGCTGTGTCCATGGAGCATCAGACAGCTGTGTCACTATACAAACACTAATTAATCCTCAATAAAACAAGTAAAAAAAGTACACAAAGAGCCATCATGGGTTGGTTTGCTGCCAGGATGGCAACAAAGCATGAATTGGACCAGGTGTTTGCTAAGGCAGGGCAGTCAAGTCCTAGCCAGCTTTGATTATTGCTTCTGCAAGTCACTGCGTTCTCAGGTTCCAGCTGAAATGACACTGAAAAAGGTGCAGGATTCACTTTTGCCTGGAAAAGAAAAATTTCCTTACAGAAAATCAGAGCTCCAAATCCTGCACGGTTTCTTTAGGCAGATCTGTGGGTGTAAAGAGAAGCTTGAGTAAGTAGGTAAATTTGGCTTTGTAGCCTTCAAATACAGGACCTGACTCGCTTCCCTCTTTTAGGCTGGTTGATGTTTTACCAACACAGATTGAGGAGAAGCCCAATGTATCGGCACTGGCAGGAAGTGGCTTTTGGAAAGTTACATTTCCTTTGGATAGCTGGCTGACCTCTGGGTGTGCAAAGCAAAGCTCAGTCTCAGTATTTGTAGCTTCTCACTTTGTGAAGTCTACAGCCAAAAGCTATCCAGTATCAAATGGGACAAATCTAAGGAATTCGTTACTTTTACTCCTCCAAAAAACTCTCCTCTGAGTTCTAAAAGACCCCCAACTTATGTTTACATAACTGACCTCCATCTGCCTTCCAGAGTTCTGTCTGGGCACGGCCAGATGATGCTGTCCCTAAGCTTGGGGAAAGTCTGAATCTGGAAGAGAGGGGAAGATGGGTCATGCCTGGGGTCTGTGCCTGAGGTGAGGGGAGCTCGGCTCGGGGAGGGCTGTGGAGGCTGTGCAGAAACTGGAGAGTTCCAGAAACGATCTCCTAAATTTGATTCGGGAGTGCTGCACATCTGTGACTAAGTATTTTATTCTTTTCTATCACCTGTAACCCCAAACAATCCCAGACCAGAAAACGGTTCCTACAACACACAGGCTTTCTCACTTCCAGCTAAAGCACATGGACACAGAGCGCCTGTGGCCCTGCCCGCCTGTTCACGAGGGGCGGGATGAACAGCGCCGTCCCGGTAAGCGCCGGCAGGGAAAACACCGGGAAAGCCAAGGCTGGTGAGGACAGGCGGGCGAGGGGAGCCGGGGCCGTCCCCTCCTCTGGCCGGGCACCCCACGAACCGCGGCCGTGCCGGGGGTGTCCCGCGGGGGGGCGGCC
>VWZW01002760.1:1454112-1655721 GCA_013397115.1 Edolisoma coerulescens
CCTGGGAGCACCCGCCCGCCCCCGCGGTCCTGCCCTGCCCTCCCCGAGCGGGGGCCGCGCTGCCGGAGGAGCTCCGGCCGGAGCCGGCTCGTCCCGGGGCCGGCTCGTCCCGGGGCGGGGGAGCGCGCAGGGGGTGCGGGCAGGTGACCGGCGCTTCCCCGGGGAGCCGTGGGTACCGCTGGGAACGTCGGTATCTCTCGGGTTGTGTGTTTGGGAACTGATGGTGCAAACTTCCTCAGGCAAAGTTCTCGGGAAAAGGGAGCGACTGCTTTTCTGGGAGGGCCGCAGGAGGCACCGGCGTTCTCCCTCCGCTGTGTTCTATTGCCGGTGCCGGTGCCGCTGCCCTGGGTGAAGCGCTGCCCGCCGAGGACTCCCGCGCGCTCTGTGCTTCCCGCTGCACATGGGCTCCTTTCTCTTTCCCGCCTCGCTGCCAGCCTCCCTCCTTCCTTCCCTCCCTTCCTCCCATCTTTCCAGGGCTCCTGGCAGCCGCCTGCTTCCTCTCGGAGCAGTTGTTACGGATCTGTGTTATTCCAGCCCACGGGATGCCGCACGTGGGGCTCCCTGTCTGTAAGTTGGTGCTGATTTAGTGTCAGGCGCTCTGTGTGTGTGCGTGGATTTAAGGGAAGACTCCTTGTCCTCCTTTCACGTCCACAACTAAACCTGGGCTCAGTCCTATCCCTGTTGCTCCAAAACTGAATCGTTCTTTATTTCTCCTGAGAGCTGCTGGAGGCATCAGGAAGTAGAGCAGGTGCACCCTCCTCAAGTTACTCAGAATCTACAGAGAGAAAACTTTGAGCAAGTTTGTTTTCAGAGTTTCTCACAGCCTTTGTCACGTTTGTGGCTGTGGGCTCCTCATGGCTCTGCTTCCCTCTTTCCCTGTGTCCCGCCTGTCCTCTCCCCCTCTTTCTTGTCCTCCCTGTGTTTTCCTCCCTCCCAGCTTGCAGGGTGATCTCCCATCGCAGGACAGACGGACAAAGATGTAAGTGCCACGTGCAGGGTCCTGGCTGGTTTTTGTGACTGCTGGCCAAGTGGACAGAGCCGTGGCTTGGCGGGCACGTCTGTTTACATCTCCGTGTGAAATGCAATTCCTGCAGGAGGGACACGCGCGGCTGCTGGCACCTGGTTAGCTGTGTCATGGTCTTCAGCCGCTTCTGGGGTGGCTTTATAGCTCTGAGAAGGAGCACGGTGGCAGCTGCTAACTCTGCTCACAATGACAGTATCCGCACACACACAGCCACCTCACGCTGAAATCAGGGCAGCCTAAATAATTGATTTCCGAGGCAGAAGGCAGCATGTCATAGCAAGAGGGATGGGGTGGTGTGGAGCGAGCAGGAGATGGCAGGGGAGAGGAAGCCCTGGCATCTGCAAGTGGTGGCAGTGGGGATGAGTTGAAGAGAGAGGGATGGGCAGTGACACTGGAATTTGGAGGTGAAACACCAGCAGTGACCACAATAACGTATCACCTTGTACTGATGTGTGCAGTGGCAATGTTTGGGCCCCTGTCATGTGAAATGCTGTATAGACACCTATTCAGAAGTGTATAAATTAATGTTCATTCTTCCCTTCTCCCTAATGAATGGTAATGAATGATAATTGCCTTTTTACCCGAGTTGTCTATAGAAACATGTGTTAAAGTTCCTTTATTTAAACAATTCCGTACACATACCCTCAGGAAACTCTATTTTAAGTGCTGCTGATACCATACAATGCTAAGATTTGAGCACGGTGGTTTAAGAGGGGCAAAGGAACTGTACTTTGATGCTCCTTGGGGGTTCCTTCCAACTCAGGATGTTATATGATTCTGGATATTCTAAGAAAGGAGCTAATCTTTCTCCTCTTAAATCTGACTAAAAGTTCAGTAAAGTAACTGAGATTTTCATTGGTGTCAGTAGCACTTGACCAGTCCTGTAGTGTGCCAGCTATTTTTTATTTATTTGGCAGGCAAAGATTTTAAGCGCAGACACAATGAAGTAATTCAAGGAGCGGCGTGCATTGCTGGCTAATGATCTAATAGCTTGAAAATGCTTTATCTCCCTAGCTGCTAATTTTAAGTTTTATGGTGAAAGAGAAAGTAAGAAAAAAAAACCCAACCAGTTACTGTTTGTTCCTTTGCAGTTTTTATCTGTGCGTTTTATGTTACTCCTTGAGATGTGTTTTTGGGAAAGGTTGCTTCATGTTTTGGGAGAAAATTGCTTTGTTTCAGGGGAAAAATGGGCCACAGTTTAGCCCATTTATTGAGTTCATTATGCACATTGTAAAACCCCTTTACAATAATTATTCCATAAACAGTGAGTTCAGCTCTGCTCAGTTTCCTCAGCATCTGAATATAAAAAGGAACTAAAGAACAAGTCCCAAAGTGGGTATGAAGAAGCCCAGCTTGGGAGATCAGGTATAAAGGGCCTCATTCATTTTGGTTTATCTGTAGTACAGGGATATGCCCTTACTCCATGAATCATCTCCTGACATCTGTTTGCAGCGCTGTTTTCTTAGCAACTGCAGCTCTGTTTTAGATCTGGGCTCTCAATGGCTGGGTTTGTGCCGAAAGATGCAAAGGGACAATCCAAGCTCTTCCTAGTGAAGCTGTGCCTTTCAGCCCATTTAGCCAATTTATTTTCTTCCCTGAGGCACAGTAAATACCGGTTTTAAAAGTCTACCAGCTGAGATGCTTTTTCTGTGTCGGTGCAGAGATGCTTATCTGTTGCTTACCACAAATGAAGTGTTTCCCCAACATGATCTGGCAGCGTGGGAGAGGATGGCCATGGGCTGTGTCCTGTTCAAGGGAGGAGCTGTGTGTGCACCACGCTTGCTCTACCTTTCCTGCAGGTTTTTCTGAGCTGTCATGGTACTTCTAGATGTGGGAGAGGACGTGGTCTTGAAGGAATGCTGCCACTGATGGCAGGGACCCACTCCTAGCAACGTGCCTGTTCGAACAAGTAGTTGGATTAGGCAGTGGGATTACACGCAACGTGGAGTGTGGAGCACTGTATGAGTAACGCCTTGGGATGGATCCATAAGCTGTGATTAAAGGGAAGGTGACATTTCATACACCTCTCACCTAACCTTTCCTTGCTTGAATTTCATCCCTGCATGGTTTATGTGGGGGACTCCTGTAACTGAGGCAGAGGTGGCCATGTGGATCCCGTTGATCTGATTTTTGCTGTTTGTGCTCCCCGGAGGGGGAAATCAAGACCTGACTTGCAGCAGGGGGAGTTTTTTATTTCAGCTGGTGTGGAGGAATCGGTCAGGAATGTAAATATATGGGAGTACAAGTGGTATATCCATGTTAAGGGACAGGTGATGTTCACCCCACTCTCTCCATGTCAACATGCAGTTCCTGCAGGAGGAGCAGGAGATTCTACCTGCAGTAGAACCTGCAGCTACTGGACTACGAATAAAAAATGCTGTGTGTGTTACCCCATAGGACATAAATTTGACTGCCTTACCCTTCCTGGACTGACTTCCATCCTGACTTGCATGTATTTTGGCTGGGGATAATGCTGAGAGGGGAGAGACCCCTCAGGTTTGGAGCATTTTCTTTGCAAAAGGATTGCAGAGTGGAGATGGGAAGACTAAATAGTGTTGCTCAATGCTGGTCAGCTTCCTGCCACCTGCCACACACAAGTCCTGGTGTTGGTGAGGGTACAAAGAAGACATCCTCTGTAGATCACCTAAATCACAGTACTCACAGCAGGAGATGGAACAATCTGCTTCTGTGGAGGTGCAGAGGGACCAGGACAGGGACAGAAGAGGGAGTGGGGATAAAACTTCTGTTTAGCCCAGCTTGTGTGTGGGAAAGAGCTGGTGCAGAACAGGCTGTTATCTCCCCACAGGAGGGGAAACGGGACAGAGCTTTGACTCTGGGCATAACTTTGGTCTCGTAGGGAGGCATGTTTGCTTTCTAACCTTCCTGCAGCCTGCTGATAACTCCCTGCACAATGCAGCCGCACAGATTGGCTCGAGAGGTTTTTAAGGAACTGCTGACCCTGGTACAAGCAAGAGTGTTTGTGACCAGGGCTGAGGAAGAAGAGAAAAGAATGGCATTAGTTATCTGAGCATTAAGACTTAGGCTGCAAGTTCTATCAAAGGAAATGACAATTAAGATGGAAAACAAAGCACTTGTAATTACTTCCATGGAAGTGTAGGGAGGAGGCAGAAATGTGGGGTTTGCGGGAAAAAGTTCTGCTTTCTGAATCTTCTGGCCTGTTGATTGCCAGGAAAAAGACCAGAAGTTGGTGGATGGTGGAGCAAAAGGGTGAGGCAGAGTGGGGAATGAATACACCGGACACCCCTTGGCATGTGACACACATCCATGAAGTGGTTGTAAAGACATTTCAGAAATGGGCTCTGTTCAATTTCCATTAGAGACCTCTGTGTTGTGTGGGTTTGTGTTGTTAATAACCACCTCAGTGATGCAAGGAGAGGAATGAAAGTTGCCACACTATAAGCACGTCCAGCTTCTTGGAGGCTCTTGTATTGTGAGCAATGTGCAGCTCTGCTTGCAGGAATATTTGGTGAAATATTCAAGTTCAATAACTGAATTAAATTCTTCTAGCAAAGCCAAGCTCAAGGGTGAAGGTGGTTGTGTATCATCTGGTTACAAGGTGTTTCTGGGGGAGGGAAGCACAGAGCACTTGGAGGGTGTTCTCACTTCAGTGAAACTCGAGGGGATCCTGCTTTGTTTCCTTCCTTTCCCCCATCTTAAAAGGGCACAATTCATCTTGCCAATCTATATAACATAACTATCTGCATGAGAGACAGTTCTCCAGACTCCTTTCATAGTCACTGGAGAGGAGCACACACTTTTGAGCCGTGATTCATCCACACTGAGCTGGACATCTAAAAATACATTGGACAAACTGCCCTAAAAGTGCCTGTTCCTCACCATTGTTTCTGCTGAGCTCAAACAATGAGCACTTACAGAGGTATTGCTCCCGTGGCTGTTCAGTGTCTGGAGAGCTGAATCTCGGCCAAAGTGTCTCATGTCCCAGGAGAGCGTCTAGGAGGCCTCATTTCCACCAGACTCAGTGCTGGTTGTGCAGTGTAAGGTATGTGGCTGTACCTGAGACTAAGAAACAGACAGCAATGTCCAGTTCAGATCCACCCTCCTCCCCTGGTCAGTCCCTGGACTCAGACGAGCTTCGGGCTGGACCCGACAATCTGCTATAAATAAGAGGCCGAAGGGGATTTGCAAAGTGGCGCTTTCAAGGTCGCACATCAGGTTAGTGGCAGAGGTGGAAGCAATGAGGACACTGTGGGCTCCCAGGGGTGTGCTCCTTCCCCTGCCCGAGCTCCTCACAGCTGCCTTGCAATCTGCTGTGCTCCCGGGGGCGAGGCTGGCGCTGGCTCTCAGTGGCGGACAGCACGCGGTAGGTACTCGCTTCCTTTGGCTGGAAACCTTCTGCAAAATTACGTAGGCTCATCCCTCTTCCCCTGTCCTTTCTCTTGCAAAAATCCATAGTTAGGCACAATGCTGAATTACTGTGCACCCACGAGGCTGCTGTGGGTGACTGTGTATGGGCTCTCAGTCACAAGCAGCTGAATATTGGGGTAAATGGGCAACAATTCGGTGTTGTGATGGCCCAGGACAGCAGGTGTGGGGATTCCCTGGTGGTCGAGTGATGTGTGGAAACTCTTTAAACAGACACATCCACACCGTGCAATAGACACATCTAAATGCAAACCTCAGGGAGTTTTGGAGCCATCCAGGGAGCCACGCCCTGGTCACCTCTGAGGTGTTGCTGTCACCATTGTGTTATTTAGCAGTCTGGAAAAGAAATCACCAGCTCTCCTAGCAAAAGCCTGTCTGTGCTGGTAAAGGAGGTGGGCTTAGGATAGAATTCCTCTTGTGTGGAGAACTAGTTCACAGAAGAATGACTTCTTTTGCTAAATGAGCTAAATGTCGAGGGAGAGACTTTGCTGAAGGAATTTGCTTGTGTAGCAGAGATATGAAACTCGGGCAGGTACTGAGTGTTAAATGGATCCCGTGCATGTCTGATTCTAGACAAATACCAGAGCATTCTCCTATCTTTCTTGATATATGAGAAAGAATATGATAGCCATGAAATAGAAAGAACGTGTTGTGTGAGCCAGAATTTGATTCCTAAAATTCTTCTTAGGGGGTCTGTGGGTGAACTCCAGGAGGTGAAGCAGATTGCAATTTGATCCCAGAGAGAACAACTGGGGAGAGGGAAAGAGCAAATTATTAAATAAGAGTTGGGAGAAAAGCCAGTCTCCAAAAATAAACTTTGAAGATCAATTCCAGGTATTTCCTGGCATTGTCATCCTGCTTCATCAACTGCTCAGACTGTAACAAGCAGTTTCACAATTAGCAGGCTGACAGGTTTAGGGTTATTTGGTGGGTTTTTTTGTTTTTTTAAAAGAAAAAAGTGTATGGTAAACTCTTGCAGTGTTGTTTCTTATGCAAAAGTGGGTGGAATGTTGGTGATGAAATACCCCTGGGATGGAGAAAGCAGAGCTTGTTATTGTAGGAGGGAACCAAGAGCAGAGCCGGCTTCATCTTGGAGAAGTGAAAAGTCTGGATTTTCTTCCCAGTTCCATGTCCAGGTCACCTCAGGAGTTCCTAAGGGGGTGGAAGTGGGTATCTGAGCAATTTAGTGTGAGCAAACAGTGTTCCTGCAGAGCAGGTGTGCCTTCCTGGTGCTGGAGGTAGCCTTGGAATGGCCTTACAGATAATGTTGGTGAGTGAAGTCATCACCTTTGTAAAGCTCAGAGGTGACTCTGAGCATGTTCCTTCTTGCAAAAATTCTGCAAGAAGCCAGTCCAGGAATTCACTGTACCAAAAGCCAATGTGTGGATTGTGAGGAAATTGAAGCATATCCTGTTCCAAGGGCTTGTGTTGTTGATCCCACGCCATCTCCCTGCTGGGCTTTCGTTCTGGACGGTGACTCCAGGAGGTGTGTCCCTAAAAACTGTACAGAAATGCCTTGGTGGGCTGGAGTTGGCTCGGGTTGGGGTTGGCTCATGTCTTACCTCACCTGCTTGGCCCCGGCCGTGCTGCCTGGCTCAGGACAGGATGGTGCAGCGGCTCTGCTTACGCAACACAGGCTCTGGTGCTTGACTGGACTTGTCTGTAAGTAAGTTCTGTGCTGGTGCCTTTCAGGCAGGGAGATGCACGGGGCTCAAGGGCATCTGTCCTGGTTTGTCTGTGTTGTAAGAAATCCTGATTCTCAAAGAGAGCAGCCTGGACACCCCGTGATTCAGTCTTGGATGGGAAGGCTCTTGTCACCTTGAGTGTGCAGAAGTGGAATGCATGATATAAGTAAGGCATTCTTTAATCTGGGCTATTTCTAATTTGGAGTACTTTGGCTTTTCAATTGCACCTGTAGTTAATTTATTTTGTGTAGCGAGAGCAGTTTATTCTAGCAGGTTACTGTGCAACTCCAAGTTCTTCCTCTTGGGTTGTCTAAGAGCCCTTTGGCTGTTTGGTCCTCTCTGGCATCAGCACTGGCAAGAGTAACAGTGTTTGGCCTGGTTTTCACCCCACACAAAAAGTTACTCTGTGGGCTTGAAACGATGCTATAAATCAGAGATTTAGGTTTGTGGGTTTTTTTTCTTTCCCCTAAAGCAGCTAATTCTTTAAAAGCAAAGAGAAAGCTATTTTATCTTAAGTGGTAAAGGAAAGTGCTTTTCTTAATGGAGAAGGTCCTGCACTGTCAGTGTGGGAGATGCCACCATCGAGGGGCCCCTTTCATATGTGCAGAACCAGCACAGGCATGCGAACGTGCAGGCTGTGCTTGTAGAAAGGCTGCTCTGCCCACAGACCTTGAAGTACGTGGGACAGAAGGCATAAAACAAACAAACAAGACCCTGAACTAGCACTTTGAAGGGAATTTTCAGCTGGAAGAATTATAGGGACGTGAAAAACTCGTTCTTTGGAGAGGCAGCCCCTCCAAGTCAGAGGAGAGGTGTGCTGGGGAAGAGTAGTAGTTTGCATTGCTGTAGCCTCGATTGGACATGCTTGAGAGAGAAGCTGATGAATTCACAGCTGCCAGGCTAGGACCTATCATTTAAATTGTAATTTGCCCTTCAAATTTGGCAAGCTTCGTTTGCCAGTTGCTTGACAAATCTCGCTTTTGTGTTTTCCTCCTGCCTGCGTAAAACAGCGAGGGCTGCCAGATAGAGCTGCTTGCAGTAGATTCCTTTTCTCTGCTATATTTAGTGATTACAACAAGTTTGTGATCTTTGCAGGAATACTGCCAAAGCAGATAGGTTCAGCTTGAGACGTGCCCTTTCTCTTTTGGCTCCCAAATCCACGGTGCAGTTCACTTTCCTCCTCTTTCCCGGCACCGTCAATGGCTCTGTCTGTGAGATCTGTTGTGCAAACATTGCTCTGCTGCTTCCAGGGATTCTGCTCAGTCAGAACAAGTCCCTGCTTTAGTGGAAGCTCCTGCGTTCAGATTGCCACTATCCCTAGTGGCTTTCTCTTTTCCTGACTTCCGGAAAGAGCAGATTACTGCTCTTCAGGAAGGTCTTTCTGAACAGTCTTATGGTTTAATTTAGAAACTCCAGGCCTTTTATTGCTTAGGCGAGCTTCACTCAAGAATAAAGTGTTTGTTAACCATCTGACTGTTTCCTTTATTTGGTGAAAAAAGGAATTGGGAAGGCAGTGGGAAGGAAACATTTGTGTTCCTTCAAAGGCAGAATATTACTAGGAGCCTGTTTCTCATTAATATCATGCCATTAATGCCGAGCAGGTGTAGTTGTTATATACTGCTGTTTTAAATACCTTTACCATGTCAAGTGGTTCCAGTGTGAGTCCGTATTAAAGCACTGATTTCCGGTTGCAATCCAAGGGAGAGAAAGAAACACTTGTAAATGAGAAGAACAACTTGTTGCAATGCTTCTTGCTTGGTTAGCGTTGTCCAGTTTGTTCCGATCCGGCGTGAGAGCTAAAAGTCTCTCCGATTGCAGGCGATTCCCTTCCCTTCCCTTCCCCACTGTACAGGCTGACACTGTACAGGCTGACTCAGGGCCAGGAAGCCCGAGCAGGGGCTGTGACGAGCTGTTGGCTCTGGCACTGGGAACTGCACAGCTAAAGGTCAGAGGTCTGTCTGTGCCCTGCGGCGCCGGCACTGTCCGGCCATGCCGTGCCCTTTCCCCTTTCCAGGGAGGGCCAGGCAGAGCATGGCTACTCCATGCTGTGCCTGGCTGCAGCCTGAGCCTGAGCCCAGCTAGCCGGGGCAAGCGGCCAGGTCGGGCTGTCTGTCGTGGGAAAAGGGAGAAAGGCTTGTAGGAGTGAAAGGACAGCGGTTGTCGTCCTGCTGCCTGCTTTCCTGGTTAACCCGATGCGTAGGAGGAGGTCATGTTTGTGCACTGGATGCAATTCCCAGGTACAGCATGGATCTGGAGCCAGCCCGTGTTTGTCATGTTGTTTTTGTGATAACCCTTCCCCGCAGCCCCGTTATCTGCGGGAAGCGGCCTTGGGGCTGCTCTGGCCAGCGGGGGAGTGCAACCCCTGCTCTGGAAAAGCTTTTCCATTCTGGCCTCATGGCAACACACCGTTCAAATGACATGGCTTTGTGAACATAATTGGAGGCTTCTGGGCATTGCACAGGTAGTTTTGGGCTGGGGTGTGCTCATGGGCTTTGTGTTTTGGAGATTGGATTGTCACCCAAGCCCTTGATGTTGATGGAGGCATGAAGTCCCCATGGAGTTTTTGGCTTCCTGCAGAGCAGGGGGCCCTGGGGTGATTGAGGTATATGGTGTCGGCCTCCTGAGCCTCCAGGCATTCAGCACTCCTCTTTTTTACCTTAACAACTATGATTTTAAGTCCTGAGGAGTTCTTGTGTTCATTAACAATATGGAAAATCTTGGAAACCAGTTGAAAACTGAATTGTTTCTGCAATTTTAGTCAATGTGCTTTGGCACTGCCTTCCCAGTTGGGAACAGATAAATGTGAGATAGGCTCTTATTCTGAGGGCAAGTAATTGCATCGTGCACCTCCATGGGTCAACCTTTGTGACTGTGTGAACAAGGCTTAGCTCTGTTAATAAAAGCATTTCTCTGTGTGTGTTAAAATCAGCATGGAGTTAATGCAGTTTTCAAACTGTGTAATTGTACCGGGATGACTGATATATTATCACCCCCCAAAAAGAGAAAAGGTCAAGAAAGACACTTTGCTAACTGTGTTTTTAAATTGATTAAATGCAATAAGAAGATCCATTGTGCTTCTGCAACAGGAAGTGTTACTGATGTGTAAATCAAAGACAAACCAGCAACATTTGCTGGCCTTAAAAATGGTGTGGCTTTTGTATACTCATATGCTTGTCCTGGCTGGTTTTCAAAAACTATAAATAGATCACTGGGAAGTCCCTGGATAACAAAAATGCACTGCTGCTGCTTGTCATAAATAAACTTAAAAGAGCTGCCTTGGTCTTGCAGCTCTTCTTCTTTGGAGGAGTCCTTACTTGTCCATTTGGTTCCAGAGCATCATGTCACATGAGACAAGACTATTTCTGTGGCAGTGGGGTGCAGCTTCGTGTCCAGGTCTGAATCTCCTGAAGATCTTGTGTTCTCTGGGCTTGGTGTCTTACAGATCTATCTAATGCTCTCTTGGCTCGGTTCTACCTGAACAGAGTTGTCCAGTCTTTTCCAAGCTTTTCTCTTTTTGATTCCTTCATCTCCAGCTACTGATAGCATAGGAATATCCAAGGCCAGACTTGTTTCAACTTCATCCCAGGCAGTGCAGAGTCTCTCTGATGCCACATGCACTAATACCACTTATTCAAAGACTGGCTGATACCCATCTGACTGCTGTTGGGTGTCATGTAGGATCAGGAGGCTATAGCCTCTTTTCTGTATCACCTTCAAAGGGATGGAAACCTAATGGAAGCACTTTTCTTCCTCCAGGGAAGCACAGAGAATATGTCATTATTGCACACTGGATGATGACAAATAGTTTTTTTCTGCCAGACATAGATAAGTTGTCAGTTCCTCAGCTGGGGAAGTTGTCAGTTCCTCAACTGGGAAAGTCAAGGTAGATCTGTCAATGGTGCTGTCCTGATTTTTGCCTCCTGAGATCTGGGTTTGAAGGGAAGGGGATAAGCATGTTTGCTGTGTGATCACATTCCAGCTGGGAATGTGATACAATCTGAGATGGCCCAGAAGAGTGATGTTGGCAAGCTCTTTAAATATGGAAGGGATGAACTTCAGTTTGGAGTGGGATTCTTTTTAAAAAAGAGTGTTTAAATGCAAAGATGGTAGAAAATGTGTCCTTTAAACAGACCTTTCTCTCCACCACTGGGTGCAAACATGGTGGAACCATTGTAAGTGTAAGTGAAAGCAGGAGCATCAGACTGAAGTGCTGTGTGAACTTCTCAGGCTTTACAGATGTGTGAGTACATCAGAAGTGATGGGAAAAGAAAATATTATAAAAGAGCGAAAACCAAACCAGCCTAAGGGGTTTCATGTGATAATTATTTAGGTCATGGGGTCATGATTTGGATGCCAACAATTTGCCTTTAGGGAGGCTCTGACAAACTTACAGAAAGATAGCTTACCAAAAGAAGGTGGCTCAGTAGCACGTTGCAAGGTTCAAGACTCGCACCTCTGAATGTTGCTTCTTCTTTCTGAATGTAAAATAAACAAAGATCTTTGTTAATAGCCAAAAAGGAAAGTGTCTTCATTTGGTCAGCATTGTGGAGCTCTGCTTCCTTTGGATTGGTTCACCAAAGATAAAAATCTGTCGTTTCTGTTCAACATTGGCTTGGCTCAGAGCGTGAGTAATAATAATCTGTTGCTAGGAACAGACTTCAGTTTACATGGAGAGGCCTCTATGGAGGGCAGGTCTTTGAGTCCCTAAGTGGGTCATAAATAATCAGTGGCACTTCAAAGGAGGAAAAGTAAAAAAAAGCGGTTGGAGATGCCATGAAAAGATGTCTGCAATTCTGATTGCAACACCAGTGGAAAGCATGTAGCCAACTTAATTGGGAAAGTATGGGGCATGGATCTGCAAAGGCAAAACCAATGAAGGCAGGGATTTACTAACAGTGGGTTATAATATTTAGCTACCTCTAGCTGGGCTTGTTTGCAAGGTGTCTGCTGCTTTCAGCTTTAAGGAGTGCAGAACTGAGCTAATTTCATGGCATATGATTTTTCAAGATTGGCTCCTGGGGAGGGCCGTGAGGGTACATCTGTGCAGGGACATGCACAAGTTAGCTGTGAACTCTGGGGCTAAAAAGGCTCTTACCTGGGACAGGGTGGAAATCACACCAACTAGTTTACTTTGCTTCCTAAATACTGTGCACAGCTGCTTTGGAGAGGTGGCTTTAAATTAATTAATGAAATACCCATTTCCTGTTTTAGCTGTAGTTACATGGAGTGGTTTTTGAAGATGGCAGTAAGAACTGTGCTGTGTAACTGCTGGGTTTTCCATGCGATGAAATCTCACCATCTGCGGTACTTGGAACAGCTGAAAGCCAAGGTTTGCAAACCACCCTGATCTGAACTAATGTTAAGGCTGTGAAATCCTTTCTAATGAATCCTCTAAATCCATCTGAAACTTTTTTCCCCCCTTTCTTCTGAGACAAGAATGTCCTTATTAAGACCCTGCTTAAGAAGAGCATCTCTTAGGTCTCATTAGGACTTAAGCCTCACTGGAGACAAGGTATTTAAATCAGTGTTGTCTATTCTTATGATAATGGAATGTAAAGCCTGGGTATGATTATTTTCAGGTTAGTTCCTTGAGATTTGCAGTCTGCTGCTTGCTCTTAGGTTTTTCTCTTATCAGTGTGCCTGTGTGTGTATGTTAATGCCCAGGATTTTCTGCAATCTGCTGGGTAATATCAGCTGAATTTGGTAGAGGAAGGGAAATTGCAGTAGAACTGATGTGATAAAATTGTACTGATGTAATTTCCACCAATGTTTTCAGTTGCCCGTTGTGGAAATAGCTGGAGAGGTATGGGAAGAAGGGTTTGAGTCTTAGGAGTGCCCTTATCATGGGGAAAGCTTTTGTTGATGGTTGAGCCATTTGAGCTGCAGATTGAGCCCAGGTGGCCAAGAATTTACCCCTTTGGAGAACACCATGGAAAGCTTTATTCTCAAGGAGGACATTGCTAATGCACCTTTCTTGTGTGACTTCCCCTGTGTTGAAGAAAAATGATCTTGCACAAAAGCTCTGGTGCAATTCACATAAAGTTAATCCACAGGAAATGAATCCATTGGAAATAAGGTCCCCACTGTGCCTGGAACTGTCTGTTTGACTGCGAAACTTCACAGGCTATCCCAAGGTGTAAGCAGTTAATGCTTTCCTGCATTAATACTGGATCCTGCATTAATGCTAGACTCTCCAGAGAGAGGGAAAGACAAGGTCATTCCCTTCACCTTTAGTTTTATCCCCACTGAAAAAGTGTGATTTGAAAGCATTTGATTTATTTTCAACGCTGTGGGTATGTATTTCCTAGTTGTCCAGCATTACATGGAGGGGAAGGGATTGGTTTGGCTCTCCAGTTCATTGAGTCGTTATGAAACAAAATAACTGATTTAAATACGAAGTAGAGAAGATGATCCTGCCTACTGCCTGTGAAAACCATTGGTGGTTGGTGGTTTCAGACTCTTCAGAGCTTGATGGTTTTAGACTCTGTTCAGAGGCTGCAATGATATAGTTACAGTTGATAATGCTGTATTTGAATGAAATTTGGGGCAGGGAAGAGGACAAAGTGAATAGCATATTGTCCCTGTATAATCCCTTCTCAGACAATCTGTACCTTGTACCTTTTAAAGAAGACTAATCCTTGCAGGTGTGTCCTCCAAGAGTGTGTTTGTGTCTCCCCTTCAAAGCAGCTGTGGAGTCTTCTGTTGGGGCAGGGCAAAATGCATCTGCTCTGTTGGATGGTGAATTGAGGGTTTGAGGGGTATGAAAGCTTTAGCATAAATTTAGCTGGTATTAGTTGTGTGTCTTTATAGCCTGCACTGTGGATTTGTTGAATGGATGTCTGTGTTTAAAGAAAAAAGTTTAAAATTTCCCATCCTTTTGGGAAGGAGGCCATAAATTGACTTTAAAAGAAAATAAGAGCATATGCTTGTCTTCATTTATACATGTTCTATGATCATGTGCTGTAATTTAAGTTAATTAATTAATAAATTAAGTAACTTAATTAAAGTTTATTCATGCTTTAGAGCTGAATATACTTTCTGCTTTGAAATCCTGGAAGTTTTATTAGCTTTAACTACTTTACTGGCTAGAGATCTGAACTGAGATTGGGGTCCCATCACATGAAGTGCAGGGCAAGCACATAAAAGGAGACACTATGTTCTGTTTTGTTGCTGTAGCTGACAAGGGTTGGGGACAGAGGAGGAACAGTCACAGAAAAGGTAAAAATATATTTTGTGTTGTTTATGAAATGTCCATCAGAGTTGTTCATGGCTCTTTCATTCTTTCCTGGTACTATAATGGAATTTTAATGCCAAATCCTGCTCCCTTTCTCTGGACTGTGGTCCCAGTGACTCTAGCATCATGCAGGTTAGTTGAACATAAATCAGCTCTGCCCATGTCATCATCTCAAATATGAATGCTTTGAAGTTGAACTGATATGTATGTTTCCACTGTTGGGAGTTTGCTAACATACTTCCCACTTGGGTCATTTGTCATCACCTTCAAGATGGTGATCAAAAAGCCAAATTCAAGACTTACTAATACCCAAAAAATATTAAGGCCACCTGACATTTTGCGTTTTCAGACTTTGGGTTTGTATTGCTTAATGTTGAGAGAAACAAGGGAGTTTCCCAGGAAAGATTGCCTTGCCTTGGGCATAGGCAGCATAACTGCGAGCACTGGATTCTTGCTCAGCCCTTGCCCATCCTCAGTTCCTGTAAGAGCCTAGTATTTATTATAGAATTCCAGGTTGGAAGGGACCTCAAGGACCATCTGGTCCAACATTTTGTGCTAAAAGCATGGTCCAGACAAGATGGCAGAGCATCGTGCCCTGTCAAATCATAACAGTGCCAGTGTGGTGGAATCCACCACTACTCTGGGGAGATTAATCCAGTGAGTGATTGTTCTGTGAAAAATTTTCCTCTTGTGTCCAGTTGAAATCTCCCTAGCAGTAACTTGTACCCACTACCTCTGGTCTTTTCCATGTGACTCCTTGTAAAAAGGGAGGCTCCACCCTCTCTGTGGGCACCCTTCAAATGCTGGAACGTGGTATTAAGGTCTCCCCTCAGCCTTCTTTTCTCAAGGCTCAGCAAACCCAGTTTCCTCAGCCGTTTCCCCACACAGGCCTCCCAGTCTTTTGGTCATCTTTGTGCTCTTCTCTCTCCAGCCTGTCCACATAATACTTTGTACAGCGTGGTCCCGAACTGCACCCAGTATTCCAGGTGTCCTGACAAGTGCTGAGCAGAGTGGGGTTATGACTTCTCTATCTCTGCTGGTGATGCCCTTGTTTGTGCTGCCCAGCATTTTGTTGGCTTTCTTGGCTAATTTAGATATCTTATGATTTCCATCCTTACCTCAAGGCTTGGCTTATTTATATCATTGTGTTCTTGCCAGCCGAATTAGTCTTTTCCTCCTATTTTTGCTTGCTAAGCAAGCCAAACTCTTGTAAAATATGTTTTCCTTTGATTATCCAGATAGGTCTCACCTTTACCTGCCCCAGCTAGAACTCCCCTTTCTTGAATCTGGTGCCTTGAGTTGCAGGTGGAAGTTGTTGGTGGCTTGCAGAAGTGCTGCACGGTCACTGCAGCAGTTGGAATCAGTGCTTCAGCCATATGAGCTGATATCTCTTTCTCTGGAAATTCAGAGACTTTTTTGTTGCCTTTTTTCTCTCTGGCCTTTGCTTGTCATCAGTAAAGTGATTTTCCATAGCATGGGGGGTGGACTGATGGTCCCTTCCAGCCCAAAGCACACTGTGATTCTAAATGTGGGCAATAACCCCTGGTCTCACGTAGGGTCTGTAAATGTGAATGATTGATGTTTGTGAAGTGTTCAGATGCTGGGGTGGCGAGTGCCATAGAAAATCTTGTGAGGGACTCAATAATCCTGTCATCAGAGCAGCTCTTGGATAAAGCATAAGGACAAACATTGTTCAAGGTGAGGAAAATAAAATATTGAAGAGCTCCTCGTGAAATGCATGTTCTCCTTTCTGCTCAGTGAAGGAGACAGAGAGTGAGGAGAAATAGTATAGAGTGGGGTAAACAAAGGCTGCCTCATGATTCATGTGCACAAGGGAATGGATGTAAGAATTTCTCTGGCATTCCTTAATGTTGTATTTCCTGACTCATCTATTCACGCCCTTTATTTTGACATATACTTGGTGGATGAGTTGTTAATACATGGTGTGGAAATCCTAGTGCTTCTGGTGAAAAGGTTACAGTTGTGTAGGGAACAAAGCTTGTTTAAGAGTGAGCCCTTATTTAATTTTCAGCTTAATTTCTTTTTGAATTTGTTTAATTCTGGGTTCTTGATAAAAATAAGTCTCTATCTTAAGCATCCAGTTCTTCCTACGGTGGCAAATTGAACAATATAGCTACTGCAGAACCAGGAACGGTTGTGGTTTTTTAAGGAAGATAGAGCATATTGTTTTCTAAAGTTCCATTAGAGACAGGGGAGGTATCCAGGGAGAGGAAAATGGAGGAGTTGGAAAAGGAAACTCCTTCATGGGGGTTGAGGAGTAACAAAGGTACCAGGCAGAGATGGCAGCTATGTTGATTCTCATGTGATAACTGCTGCTTTTTCATTTCACCTTAATCTTTGCAGATTCTTCCTGAATTGTTTCCATTCTGCAACAATTATCCAGGCAGGAAGGGAGATGTGAAAGGTACAAGGATTAAAAAAAATGAGGTGTGGCAGCTACCAGTGTGCAGAAGGCACTGTGAGCTTTTGTCACCTTGGCTTTCTCAAAGAAAGCAACGGTGTTTGAATTGTCCTAATCCTGGTGCTTTTGTTTTCATGGCAAGACCCACCGGGATCCCTGGTTTGTATTGAGGAGTGCTGCTGGCCACTGTTAGAAAAGACTCAAAGGACCAAAGCTTGGGTTCCTGCAGTAGGAACAGTTGCTTTATTCTGTATAAACTAAGGAAACAGCTGACCAAGGGAAGAAAACCCAAACCAAAATGCATTCTTGGTGCCACATCATCACTGAGTGTCATCAGTTTTTATGAAAAACTGTACTGATTTTCTTCTTTTTTTAAATATCATTTCAGTTTGGAAATTGATTAAAGAATCTCCATAGAATTCAATATGGCATCACAGCAGTCATCTGCATCAACAGAGGAGCAGGCTTCCTCTGAAATAGATGATCTCCATCTAACGCTGCAAGGTAAGTCACTGAAGTTTTCTGTGCCTTTTTAATTTAGGTTTTTGTCAAAACTCTGTGGCTGTGTGTATGAGTTGAAGGGAATTCTGAAAAACCAGTTTAAACTAATATTCTGGTGAGTGTAGTTAGTTTGTGTCTGTGCTTCTTTGCAGATGTTTCTGTGTTTCATGAGAGAGGCTTCAGCGGGGAAATGAAAGATAAGCTCTTGTAGTACTTTCTCGTGGTATTTTCACATCAGTTGCCTTTTTTGGTACTGATGTGCTCACTGGTTCTTATGCTTTGTTACTCAGAATACATGTTGCTGTAAACTGTTTTGAAAGGAACCACCAGCATGAAAACAGGCCAGTTCATCAGTTTCCTTGTTTTCAGCTTGCTGACAATTAGGTCGTTCCATTGAGCTGTTTTAATGAAGCTATTGACTACAGTACTATTTTATTTTTATTTTGTTTTGTTTTGTTTTGTTTTGTTTTGTTTTTCTGTTTTTAACTTCTATATCCTGTGCAAGTGGGGATAATTTTTGTGGCTTCTAAACAAATTTCTTATGGGTCAAGTCTTTGGCTCTTACTTGTCATGCGTTTTAACTTGTTAAGGAAGCACTCAGTGGTGATTTTTAATTATTTCAGTTTAATGGCATCTTCCTGGACAGTTAGGGGATGATGAGTGCATCTGACCTGGCCTCTCAGAACATTTGGGTTTTCCTTACTCGCATGTTGAATTTCCTTCTATAAGAATTTTCTGGGAGGGTTGACATTGCTCTGAACATATATATGGAGGATATCAAGGAAGCTAGTCCAGGCAGCAGGACTAACCCTGCTGAAAAGCTTGGTTTTGATGTGTTTAGAGCCTGGTTATTCTAGAACGGATGGGCTAACTCATGTTTCCACTGAGCTATTTCCTTTTAACTCCCCTGCAATGAAATTTCTATGGTGCTTGGTTGAGAGCAAATATGTTGAAAACAGATGGTGCAAAAGAATATTCTGCCAAGTCACTTCTGTGATCCATATTTGCACTAATACTGTTGTTGAAGCCATGTGTTTTGATGAGTGAGTGTTAATAGTGGTCCAAAGCCAAGCGTCTTTAATGGTGAATTTTCTTCCGTTTTGCTTCAGTATTGCATTTTCAGGAGAACAAGCAAAAACTCGTAGCAGACAGGAGCTAGTCTGACTTTTGCACCAAGCACAGCTTGTCAGACATGCATTTGTTGTGCCAGTCAAACTCAGCCTTGGGTAGAAAGGCTGAGGTGGCTGTTGTTGTGAAACAGATTTGGAAAACACTCTCTAGTTTGAAGGCAGATTTGAAGTTACATGCCATTTTAGGACAGGGTTTTACTTTCAAATTCTTTTTTTTTTTTTCCGGGAAGTCAGGCTCGTGTTTGTGTTGAATAACAATTGAGTTTTTTTGGTCAATATCTCATTGAAAGAACCCTGCTTAGTAAAATTGAAATTACTGTATGTCTTCTGCTGTAATAAATGGAGCTCTTAGATTATGCTGAAATGAACACACTGCAAATCTTGTGCCCAAGCTGTCTGTGCCTGGCTGTTGTAAAACATCCGGAGACGTCCCTTAGAAGTGACACGAGCAATTTTTTGTGATGATTGAAGACACAACAAATGCTTCTGACACATTTTGTGTACGGAGCTGTGGCGCTGCAGCGTCTGCTCAGGGTCAAACAAGCAAATGGCAATACAGCTGTGAGGAAGCACCAAAGACACGCTCCCTGACATGACATATAGGGACCATTAGCAGCTCTGCTCACACATCTGTGGTAGCAAAGGTCACATAAGAAGAATAGGGTCACTCAAGGAAACAGGTTTTACCATTAATAGGAATCTCGAGATGAGATTTGCAAAGCGGCCGGAGACATTGATTGCTTTAAATCTTCAGGTCCACCTGGGGAAGTGTTAGAGAAATTTCAGATTCAAGGAATAGCTGCTTATAACTATCAGAAAAGCAGCTTACATTTTGTGTGACTGCAGAGGGATGTAAACTTGTTATGATCTCCTTTTTCAAATTGCTGAGATATAGCTTCAAAGAATATGTCCAGCATTGTATAATATCCAGCATAACAGGAGACATGCATGAATGGTGCAGAAGGAAAAAGAAAGAGTGAGATCTAGTCTGGGTGTAGTCTAGATATATTTTTATCTACTTTTTAATTCTTTGTGATCCAATCTTCCATTATTCCTGAAAGGCATCCCATGGGGATAGAGCACTTGTCTAGTCTGGTTAATTAGGGCAAGATCAACTTAATGTGTCAATTGGTTTGGTCATATAACTTTGTGAAGTTATGCCTAAGAAATGTAACAGAATCATTAGGTTTACTTTTTTTTTCCTTCCCTACCATGTGTAGGTATGTTATTTTAGGTATGTTTGACTGTTACTTAAGTTACAGTCTTCTGCAAGGACAGCACTTTTGGGAAGAAAAGGAAAAAAGAGGGAAAGAACAATCTCCTTTAAGTAATTAGTGAAGAGTTTACTACTTAGTACCTCTAATTATTATAGAATTCCTATTAATTTATGGCTAGTTGGTTAATAGTGTAAAAGCTTGTTAGTGGGTGTTTAGGTAGAAGAGTGTTCAAGGGTGAACATTCACTTTCCTTAAAAGTATTTGGCTTAGAAGATGCCATGAAGAGATTCACTAGGAAATAGGTAAAAATCTTTCTTGTCAGCTGATTCCTTTAAGGAGACTTAATGAAGCTTGAAAAATACGAAGAAAATAGATGAAGAAATGAAAGCAGTATATTTTCTAATACCCCCATCTCCAGGCATTTTCAAATGGTCAATCTAGTCACAAAATCATGAGGCTGAAGTAAAAAGCTGCAAGGATATAAACCCTTGTATATGGATCTTTTCAGATTTATGTATTGCTCTTTATTTAACCTTTACCAGTTTTCGTTCTGATATCCAGATGAGAGTAATAGTTACCCCTTCCCTCCCTGCCAAGAAAATGGAAATTGCTATGAAAATGCATGATGTCAGGAATTGGCAGGCTTCTTTTATTTTCTTTTTTTCCTTCCCTCTGTCCCAGATGTTATAATAAAATTCAATCAGATTAAGGTCAACATTATCTGTGCCCTTTCCTTCAGCACCTCTCTGCTTCTTCCCAGTTTTCTGATGCAGCACAACTTACAGCAGCTGCAGGGTTGCTTTGTGTCCTTGCACAGCCATGTAAAAGTGCAGGTGAAAAGCCTGGAGCTGGACCTATTGTGGTTATATCCAGTGGGGGAACACTCAAGGGAAGGGTTTCTCCTGCCAGGCAATCTGCAAACATCTTGGTGAACAGAGGATGCTTGACAGGGAGATGCTTCATTGCACCACGGACCATCTTTGGAACCTCAAGTCCCTTTTGGGGTAGGATGGAGCAGGCAGGAGCTCAGGGCTTGGCTGGCAATGAGCATGGGAGGAATAAAGCAGGATCCCTGTCCTCTGTCTCCTCCCGCCGTGTTTCCCTCCCATCACTGCGTTATGGGCTGGCCCCAGAGAGAGGTCCAGCCTGCTCCTCATCCTTCTGTGAACTGAAGAGGCACAGTCAACATCCAAAGTTGCCTTTGGCTACTTGAGATGAGGAGGCATGTCACCTCCTTGGTAAGAGAAGGGCCTCCTGGAAGTGCTTTGGGAGCTGTTGGAGATGGAACCGTGCTTTGCTGCCGAGCGGGAGCGCGGGATTGCAGCGAGGGGAATGCGCGGCTGCTCGCGCACGGGGGGCTGCACCAGGAACTCTGCAGGGTTTGTGGCACTCTGGAACGGATTGGTTTTTGCTTTTGGAATGTAAATCTCTTTACCTGTAGCAGGATTCAACCTCTATTTTCTGTCCCATGCACAAATCCTTCCCCTGTCTTCCCTAGGATAGCAAACAGACCCTGTGTGTGGCGCTTCCCACCAAGCCTGTGCAGAACTCTGTTTTCCCTTTTCTTTTCATGCTTGCTGAGCTAATTCAAACACAAGAGAGTGTGTTTTAGCTCTTGGAGTTTGGGGCATGTACTTTTTCACTGTTTAATTAACTGCAGGGGTCCTAATTTTTGGCTCCACTTATTAATCAGCGTGTGTGTACTGTTTATTACTGTAACCCAAAGGATGATAATATGGCAATGTGGTTGCTAAAGCTGAAGAGAGTTTTTGAAGAGAACTGTTTTTGAAGAGAGTTTAGTGATAAAAATGAATGATACTATTTTCATGCAGTTATGTATAATCCTTTATGAGTTATTTCTCTTCAAGTGAAATTGAAAATAGGGAGATATATATATATGGAGATAAAGGTTTTGTTGTGCAGCTTGTAGTAGATTGTACTCATCCCTGAGTAAAGTGATATTTCTTTTTGAGACCTTTTTAATTCATCCAGAGGTCAGGTAGATTAATAATTCTTACCCAGCTTTTTTTTTTTTGTTTTAACGGTCTCATCTGATGGGGCCACTTGCTTTTTACAGCTACACTTTTTTTCTTTAAACAGAACGATTAAAAACAATCCATTAAATGTTTGTTACAATTTTACAAGGGTGGCTTTTACGAAAAGCTCCCATAGGAGCAGCACAGAAATTTATTCCTGGTTTTTGCTGCCTGGGTGAGGAGCTGCTCTGCAGTTCCTGTAACTGCATGGCTTCGTGGCATGTGACAGGGCTGATGGCACTGGAGAGGCAACTGACACATGACACTGCCTTGAAAAAATTCAGTCATGGGTATTTCTGTCTGCTTCACACGCCTAACGTAAAAAATAGACTGTATAGTTGCATAAAAGTGTTCCCTGCTAGGTAAATTTCAATTTGTTAAAGGCATTATCTGGTGCATAACTGGTTAAAAACTGGCATTAAAATGCCAAAGCAGTGGATGGTTCCTGAGGCACCTGTAAAGGACACTGGAGGCTACTACAGTCAGATCCCTGCTTCACTGTGGATTTTCTTCAAAATGTTAGAAAAGCCACTTAAGTGTTTATCTTTAAAAGTATGTTGATATCTAAATGATGTGACTTGGTACCTTTAAGAATTTAATCTGCAACCTGCCTGTGCCCCTGAGTACTAAACATCACTTGAGCTGTGGTGGCAGTAAAGACAGTGGTGATTCAGAGCAGGGCTGCTCCAGCATCCTGAGAACGAGGACAGCAAAAGAAAGTTTAAGGGTTTAAGTTTGGATTTAAGAAAGCCAGGAGGGCAAAGCCTGGTGTGAGCACACTTCCTGAGTTAGCAGCACTTTTGGTAAACTGGACAATTTGCTTTCAAAAGGAAAAGGAGGTTGAAAGGACTAGTGTACAAAGTTTCCACTTGCTTCCCTGATGTGGTTAATATTTTCCTGATTTAGTTAATATTTATATGATACTTGGATTTGAAAAGACCCATTCCTGCCTGTAGAGGTATCTTCCTCATCTTCATTGGGCTTTGGATGAACTTCTCAATTTTGACAAAAAATTCTGTGTTTGTTTTTAATTGCTTAACACCATGTTGCTGAACATAAATGCTGGAAATAACTCTTTTCCCTGCTTTCCTGTCTGCAGAACATGAAACTGTTGCTGGGTGGAAGGGAAGGGACTATACAAAGGGCTTGGGGGTTAATTGCTCACTCTCTCCCTGGATTGGCAAGTATTTAATTGTTCTTCTGATGGTTCCAGTCATTTAAAGAATGTACCTGCTTGGTGTATTAGTTCATGCCAGCAGTGCAGTCTTGAAGGAGCTCTCCCTGTTATCCCTGCTACCCATCCTTTGGTTCATTTTGCTGGGCTGTCAGGGAGCGTGGAAATGGTTATTTGGAATGAAACTGAAATAAAGAAGGTGCTGTGGCTGTTTGTGGGCATTGGGGGGGCTAGAGTTAGCCCAACACAGCCTTTGTCCCTGCACACGTGGTGGATACACTGCATTGTGAACACCAGCTCTCTTGATCTGTCCCTGGTGAGCTCCCTGCACGCTGCTGTACACGTAGCCTCAGCTGACCCCAGTGAAAGGAAGATATAAAAATGTCATACACAAGAGGTAATTCCTTCTGGTGAAACAGAGATGAGGCGGGCTTGTGCTCGTTAATTTAAAGCGATTGCTTAAAATTATTTTTTTTTTCAAAAGAAGCCACACAGTTGTAAATTGTTCACTGGCAGTGATACACAAGTCCTTGTGATAGAAGAAATCCTCTTTGCTGTTTGGTGACAGTGTTTGATGAGCGTGGACAGACAGGCTACATCTGTTCTGCCATGATTTGCTTCCCCCAGCTCCCTGTGCCAAAGGAGGAGATGATGCTTTCCTTGGAGCTGCCATTCGCCCACCTCAGGAAGGGAGGCACAAAAGGCAGCAGAGGAGAGGAGACTAATTTTAAGTCTTGTTTTTTCGGCATCACAGTTAAAGGAAGGGTGAGAGTAAAACAGTGGCTGGCAGTGTTGCTGCTCTCCTCTCCCTCCTGGGAGAGTTCAGCACTCATGTGGTCCCTGCCATGTCCCTGTGCTCCTAATGATCAGCCTGGTTTGTAGCACTTGTTGGTAGCTCATTACTGAATAAAACAGTCATTGTCCAGCAGCGTGTATTGATTTTTGGCTACCCTACATGACACGTTGCTTGTATGTGTTATTCCTCCCTAAAGAGCTGTTAACACAGGGTGAAACGTGATAGATTTCGGGTATTTTCAGATTACCAGGTTCTTATTCTGTTCTCTCAGATCCACTTTTTAGCTTAGTGAGTTTTGACCCAAAGTAAAGGGAATGATCAGGGTTTGGGGTTTTTTCCTAGGTTTTTTATTCTAGGTCAGTGACATTTTGAAAACTAGGGCAAGAGAAAACCAAGGTCAGTTTGAGTGCTGCAAAAAGGCCTAACAAAGAATCCATTCACCCTCATAAAAATAAAAATCCGTATTAATTAACCACGTGGTGGAGATAAGAATTGGAGAGCTTGATTAAATCATTAGCACCTCTGAGCAGCAGCGTCGGAGGGGAGCTGGGAGGGAAAACACACTCAGCCCGAAAACTGTAGTACAGCCTCCTGCCACAGTGCCAGGAGCACATCTGTGCTGAGTGTGTGTGGCGTGGTCTGCATGGAAACACTGACTGCTGCTCTACAAGATGGGGAAATACTGGCAAGCATGGAGTTCTGTTCTTAGTTCATGGGGAGATTCTATTATTATTATTATTTGTTTGGGTAGGAACATAAGGCACATTGCAGCTGAGGCAGCAGCTGCTTGGAAGGCAGCCCGGTGGGTTGCATTAGGTAGCTTGTGGAGGGTTTAAGGTGCTCTTAGGTGTGTGTAGTGGCATAACCACCTTGTACTTTCCCCAGGTGAGACATCTGCCTGAGAGCTGCCCACGTGAATCAACGCTTGCAGTATCTGGCCCCTATTGCATAATGAAGCATCTTTATATGGATATCAACCAAAACAAGGCCAAGTGTCTCATCCTAACCATCTGTAACCAAGCCCAAATGCAAGTTCTTCAAATCAGCAGCAGCAATGTGTGTTTGGCAAGAGCTGCAGCTGCAGGAGTCACTGGCGTCAGGCAGAGTAGTCAATATTTGCTCTCTATCCCTTTTCAAGTGCTAGCACTGCCAGCCTTGCCTGCCTGATAAAATTGAGCGCAGCTACTCAATAATTAGTCGTTGGGTAATTGGAATGGCTCCCACATGGTGTTCAGATGAAGGGTGTGGTTGGCTCCTGTGCTAACATGAAGCCAGTATCTCCATGCTATTTTTGTCCTCCTTGTGAGCATTGCAGCGTTGTTTGGTCTGTGTGGCATGTTTATGCTTAACTTTCTGTTTTCTGAACAAAACCTGATTTTGTTGTGTCGTTTTTGTCCGTGCCTTTAAGATTGCCCTTATCTTACCGTTTGAGCACAATCTCTGTGATGCTTAGGAAGAATCCTAAAACAATCCAGCAGGCAGGGGAAACCAGCTGCTTCATGCTCTGACAGGATGGTGGTGTTGCAGATAGAGGAGGGCTGTTGAAAGATGCCTTCACTACAGGATGCAAAGCAGCGCTCAACACACGTAACACAAATGTTTTTGTTGCTGCTCAGTGGCCCAGTGAGGCAGAAGGCAGCCTGTGGGGTGAGGAGCAGCAGCCCGGGTTATCCTCAAGCGAATTTCTGTGTTTCATGAGCTGATGAAGCTCTGCAGAAACTCCTTTGCGCTGCCTTGGATAATGAAAATACCCCCACAACTGGAGCTTGTGGTTGCAGATTCCCAGAGTGTAGTAAAGTGTGGGACATTTTCCTTTCCTTTAAAGAGTGGCATTTTCACTTTCATGGGCAGAGCAGTCAACATTTTTTTCCCCCCAAGGGCTTGGTATTTTTGGCATCCTTCATCCTGCCCAGCCTACCAAAACATACAGGTCTATTGCTGAGAAGTCTTGCACTTGCCTTACAATGTCAAGCTTGCCTTCAATTAACCTTTTGAGCAAGAACATGCAGTTCAGAGACTTATCTCTTTAGTCTGTTCCCTCCCTGTCTCCCAGATCTGTTTCTCCATGCAAGCGTTTTCTGGGAAGCCAGCCCCAATGCTTGCAGTCAAGGCTGTTATGGAAAAGGAGCTAAAAAGGAGTTTGTGTTCAGGCTGGCTCTCATGAGCCTTTGGGATGGCTGCTGGTGGCATGTGAGTCCATCATCTCAGAGGCCAGCATCTCTGTCTGTCACCTGAGACCTGTGTTCAGACTTCCAGCCCCTAGGGACGTATGGGTTTTGTGGTGGGGCTTGGACATGGAGTGGTTTCTTGGGAGGGAGCCTGGGCTGGGCAGTCGGGTAATACACTGCCCCTGGCAGGGCTGGGTCCGACTCTGCTGCTCACCCTCTGCTCACCTTCTGGGGGACCTGGGCTTTTCTCCATCTCGGCTGCCCACAGGCAGGTGTGAGAAACAGTCTAAATACTCTGGTTTTTAAAACATGGGCTTAACCAGCTCCCTGTCTCCCTGCACAGCTGCTGGTAGCTGCTCACTGTGTGGCACCGTGTGGGCCCTGGGTGCGGAGCTGGATCTCTGTGTCACCGGGTCATGCTTTGAGTCCCATTTCATTGGGTTTTGCTGCAGCACAAGTTCAAGCACTTCCTTCTTCCTCCTGCCTGTATTAAGACCCTGTGTGCTCCTTTTTGGCTGGATTAATAACCTGTACATCCCAGGGAAGGGCCCAGCAGTGGATAGGATGCTGTTAGCGGGTGTATTTCCCCATGACAGCCTCATAACTCTCTCCAGCCCTTCACTTAGCAAAGATTTCTCGTTGTGTGGCTTCACTTACAGATGTGCATTTATCACCTAACTCCAGCCTGCCTCCAACTTAATGGATTTTGGTTTTTCCCAAGTTTCAAGATGTGTCTTGTACTGATGATGGCCCTGAGTCCTTGAAGGAACATTTAGGAATGGACAGAGCTATTCTAGACATATTTCTCTGTAGAATTATGTGTTCACACCGTTCTTTGTATTTGCTGATCTTCCAAAAAAACCTTCATTAGTTATTCTCTGCGTCCTGTAGGTTATGCTTGGTGGTTGTAGAGGTCTTTGCTGTATCAACTCAGCAAGCAAGAAAATATCAGCTGTAAAACAAGAATTCAGAAAAACTGGTATTAAATAGTAACTTAATATGTGGAAGAACAGACCTTAGGTTTGGGGTGGATGCCATGTGTCTTTTTGAGAAAGAGGAATAAAACCTGATCAGTTTTTCCATTAACTTTGTTTTCTTTTTTGTTTTTATTTCCCAGTCCAGCGAGAGTTTACACAGAAGAAAACCTTCACCAGTTGGATAAATTCAGTACTGGCGAAGGTAAATGGGGGATTCTTTAGCAAAGACGTGCCTTTTGCCTTTTTGATTCAGATACGCTGCTTAGAGATTAAATTTTTTAGGAATGAACAAAATTAGTACAAGTTTTTTTAGGCACTGGATGGAAAAAGTAGCCCCGAGAAGCATTTGTTTAGTAAGTGCAGCAGCCCTGTATTGGGGCACGTCCAAGGACGTTTGTATGAAGTGGTTTGTGTGTAGATGTCACTCTTCCTTACTCATGCGGTAAAACTTGTGGTGGATTGAGGCACATGTCTCAGGGTTTTATGAGTTTCTGAGTTTACAGTTGGTTTTACTGTGCTTAGGTAAGTGTTATTCTATTATGCAATCCAAGAACATGAGTTTAATGAGATGACCTGAGTGACTGGTAAGTATTAAGACAAACCACATAGTAGTGTAGGTGCTCTTTAAGCTCTCAGAAAACAGCTCCTCCAGCATGTGCTGGGGCTCTGACTTGCTCAGGTAAAAAAAAAAAAATAAATTCTGTTTTGCTCCCTCCTTGAGCAGAAGCTGCTGAGCTCATGATAAGTTTGTGTTGTGTGGGTGAAAAAAGGTTTAGTTATGCAGCTCTGTACTCAAATTTGTACTTAATAGATCTCAAAATATGAATTAACTGCTTTGTTTAGCTTTCCTTTTCCGAATTTTTTTTTCTTTTGCCACAGACTTCTTTGAAAAATACAAATGCTTGAAAGTGAGGCCCAAAATTACCTTTATAAAACACAGAGTCAGGACAAGGGGGAATAAGACAGAAACATAATAATGGGTTAGAAGAAGCAGGATGTGGCTGTTTAGATGCAGGATTTTTATTGCAGTTTAATGAAAAAAAATAAAGGATTCTAAACATTATTTAACAGCAGAGTAATATGTGATGTTTTGTAGTGTGTTGAATTCGAAATGGCAAAAGATTGAAATTTATCTTGCAGCATACCCCTCCTTATGTTGTCTCAGACCTGTATACAGACATACAGCAAGGACATTTGCTTCTGGATCTGTTGGAAGTGCTTTCAGGTCAACATCTGGTAAGAGAAAGTAATAAAAATATTACCTCAATCCTTTGTCAAGTCCAGCAAAGATTTCTGGATATGCTTAACTGCAACCATATGAATCATCCCTCTGGAGTCATAGAGTTAGTTTCAAGTAACATATTTTTATACCATTGACTCTGAAACATGCTGAAGTAAGTTGATCCAAAGTAATTTATGAATCTTTGCAGGACTTCCCTTATCAAAATATAGAATAGAATTAATTTTTATGGTTGAAGGTATAACCTGTTTTTTTTTTTTTTTTTTGCTTTGCAGCCACGGGAAAAAGGATTTAATACCTTCCAGTGTAGAAGTAATATAGAAAATGCTTTGACATTTTTAAAGAGCAGATCAGTGAGTATTAACTTCAAAATTCACAACTAAAGCCAGTTTAGCTGGTGGAACATTTTCTTTGTTAACAATGATCCCTTTTTTCCCCCCTCCTTAGCTGAAGCTCATAAATATTCATGTGGCTGACATTATTGAAGGAAAACCTTCCATTGTGCTTGGCCTAATCTGGACCATTATATTTCATTTTCATGTAAGTATTTCAGCAATGTAAGAGAGTTTTAGTAGAGGGGAAATGCACAAAAATGTGTTGACTTATGTCATTGCCAAATGAGATGAATTAGTGCAAAGCAGAAGATAATTTTCTGACATGTGGAAGTGACAGCTCAAGGAGGAGATGCACCAGTGCAGTGATGGCAGTGATGAAGAGTATCTAGCTGCAAATGGTAGGAAGGAATGATACTGGGATTTTTTTTTGAAGTAACCAGTTAAAAAATAGGCTCAAGTTTGCTTGTCTAAGGTCTATAATTACTAAGCTCCAAAAAGAGCAGATAGTGTGAAGTGGCTCATCCATCTCCCTCTGAGGCAGCCCCACTCCTCAGTGCTGACTGTGCTTACAACGTACAATTCTTTTATTATTTTTTTCCAGTACCAGTGCCTGAAATAAACACTCAGGCTGTCATAGTCATGTTTCTTATACAATAAGAGTGTGCATCTTGCATGGCATGAGGTAATGGGGAGGTGTGAAAGCACAGGGCCTTAATTTAATCACGTTGTAGGGCTGCAGAGGATGCTGGAACCAAGCTGGCTTCTAGGAAGGGCCCAACAGTGAAATAATGTAGGTGCACTGACTGGTGACTGGGGCTCAGGAGAACACTAAGAAGCAAAGTTTTCTAACAGTATGTAGCCCGTATTTTTCATGGTAGAGGTCTTTGGATGCTGAAGAGTCTTGTGCTGCAGATGGCCTGTGCGATAGCTTTTTACCTTCCCTAACCAAATAGAGATCTCTGAGGTCTATTGAGCAGGTTTTCCTGCACTCTGAGTGAGCAGGCAAACTCTGAGCATGCCTTATGGGGCACTCTTGGCAGCAGAAAACACAGCTGCCATGGGCTGCTGTCACTGCTTAGAGTAGAAATTGAATGAGAAGGTCCATTAATGTCATTGCTGGTACCCACAGTATAACACAGAAGGCTTTGGGTGAATATCTCCTGCCAAAAAATTGCCTAAAGATGGGAGTTCAGCATGAAATAATTCAGATTGTGCAGATTAAAAAGCGTGGTTTGATTTTGGGGGGGCAGGCATGCTACTGTTACAGCTGTGATTGAGTCCTGTCTGATTCTCTGTGGTGTTCTGCCACTGATGCCTTGGTCATCTTTCACTGAAGCCTCATTGAGTCTCCCATCTTCTCTGATAGATTGAAGAACTGGCCAGGACACTTGCCTGTACTTACAATCAGCCTTCACTTGATTGTTCAAGTGCCATTGACTCCTCTCCAAAGGCAGGCAGATCAGCTAAAAAAAGTGCTAAAATTAAGGAACGGTGGAAGATGTCTGCTACAAAGGCTCTTTTGTTGTGGGCAAAAGAACAGTGTTCACTGTAAGTTTCATCCAAGACTTATAATTAGCATGCTACACTTTGTATTACTGCTTTTCTCTAAATGTGGTGATAGTTTCCCCTGTTTTTTAACATTACTTAGTGACAGCTTAGCAGAAAATCCTTTAAATTTCACACATGGTTACCAGTACTTTTAGCATCAATAAGGCCCCAGATGTTTTGACATGAGCCCTTTAAATATAATAAAGCAAAGCTCATCTTACTAATTAAATACTAGAGTGTAATCTGAGTTGTTTGGCTTTTCTGTTTTAGGGGCTCCTGTGTGATAAGTCTAGTGGAATGTTTACGTGATTTGCTTGTTTTAATCCTCATGGTTGGCACTGATTCACAAAGTTTCAAGGATTTTTAAAATTTTTTTTTAAATGAAAAATGTAGGATTTCTGTGATTCCCACAACTCATGCTTTTCTGTCAAAAGACTGCATGATCCCCAAGAATGATCCTGATCCTGGTGGTCCTAGTCCTTAATTCTAGCAAGATGTTTCCTTATGCTTGATGTACAGAGAGCACTGCTGCTTTCAGTGGGGGTGTTCACCGCACACAATCTAGAGCAGATACAGATATTTGCATTTTCTTCAAGGGCTGCTGCTTCACTGCAGGATCTTTCAAATATGCTTTACAGTAATGTCAGCTCTTTCTCCACAGCTCTTTGGTCGTTTCATGTTGTAATAAAATCCTACTAATATTCCGTGTTATTAGTGGGAGATAAAGGCCTTCATCAGCACATCAGACACTTTCTGCCAGTAGAATGGCACTGAGGTTTGCCTTCTAGCTGCGTTTTATCAGAAGAAGATTAATTGGCACATCAAAACCAGCTCTTTGTCCATGTAATCTTCCTGTTTCTTTTGCCTGTTTTTCAGCAATATTGCTGTCTGGTTTACATTTCTGAACTGTCCTTATGTTGAAGTACTTTTTTACCTGTGAATCCCGTAGTTTTTGGTAAAGGAACAGATTTTTTAAGTCTTGGTCCGTTGTTTTGTGACTAAATTTGGACACCTGGAACCCCACATCTTTTCCATGCTGTAACATACTCAGAGCATACAGGCTGTTTTCAGAAAGTTGTCCCAGAATTCACTGTGGCTTGCAGGGCTGGGCACCTCACAGCACTCTTCAGGCTGTGACCATTAATAAAAGATGATTGGAAGACACTGAGCTAATTAAGAGAAAAAGAAATACTTTTTCCTACACTAATACATCACTTTTAAGATTTGGATTTTCTAAAATGCCAGTTCTTGGTGTCCTTGCAGACAAATACATGTTCTGTAGTGCTTTTCTTGTTGCTTTTCCACGCCATAGAATGCATAGATGTTGAGCACAAAGGTGATATTTAGAAAGAATTTGGATCAGCAAGGCTTTATCTTCAGAATGCAATAGAAGACTAAAAGAAATAGTCATTTGGTAAAAATAGTGTAAAAATATGTAATTGTAGTGATTGGTAGTACTGGCTGTGTTGTTGTCTGACTCGTGCAGAAGTTCAGCAGCAAGGTTCTTTTGGATTTGGTTCATACTCCATTTTACTGAATTTATATTCTATTTCTAAATTTGTACTTGCAGCCAGTTTCTTTAGATGGCCTAACATTTTGTTTCCACTCATTTCTGGGCTAGGCATGGCTCTGTCAGTGTCACTGATTTCAAGTCCAGCTGGCGAAGTGGACTGGCTTTTTTAGCCATCATCCAAACCTTGAGGCCAGGTCTGGTTGATCTGGAGAAGGCAAAAGCCAGAAGCAATAAAGAAAACCTGAAAGAGGCTTTCAGAATTGCAGAACTGGAGCTGAATATCCCTCGGCTTCTGGAGCCTGAAGGTAAATGATCAGCTTTTTAAAAATCTTGGTTATTAGGAGTGAGATTAATATCATCTCTAAGACTGTGCTTAAGTTTGAAATGGAACACTGATGTTTGCTGTAATGCTCAAACCTGAGGTTCTTTATTTTATAACATCAGCTGTACTTAAGGACTCTAGGATTTTTGAATTGGCAACAATTGCAGGAGCAATATGCAGAAGAAAGGATGTGAAACTTTCCTGTTCATGGGAGAAACTTTTTCATTAGTTAATCATGTTCTATTAAAATATTCCCAAGGAAAAAAAAATGTTCATTACATATTAATTTCTGTCAATGGCATGTTAAGCGAGCTGTTGCAAAATAAACATGTTTATGGTAATGTGTTTTAATAACTGCAGCATAGTGTGTAATTATGTGATCAGGCCTAGAAGGCTGCATAATTATGTAAATGGTGTATTGGCTCTCGTAGATGTTGACATTGTGAATCCGGATGAAAAATCGATCATGACTTACGTGGCTCAGTTTCTGCAATACTCCAAGAACCTGCCTGAGTCTGAAGAAGATGTGCAGGTATGTCATGTGGGTTATCACTGAGGCATTTTCAAGTGAATGTGCTTTCTTTGCCCTGTTTACGTCTGAGTCAGTAACACCCAGTGGATCCTCTGATTCTGCTACTTACAAGACTGAATTGGCTTGAACTTTCTGATGCTCCTGTGTGCTAGAAAAAACTCCACGTTACAGGTTTTTGATTGATCATACAGGTGGAATTGCTGTGCAGGTTGTTTCGTTTTTCATTTAGCTATTACAGAGGACATTTTCAAGCTTGGTTTTCTTCATGTGTGCTCTGAAGTCTGTGTAAACATGGGAGGAGAGGCAGACAGATTTGCAAATGCACAAAACAACTAGCTTTAAGTTCAGTAGCTGACCTGTAAACTGGACAGAAGTTACCACTCACAGACAACTCTGACCAGAAAACCATATTTTCTATTCTGTATATTCTCTTATGAGAGTTTAATTGGTTATTCACATATCTCCATACTGATAATATCCTTCCAGCAGGACTGCAGTCAGGTCTTCTTTTGATGTCTTCATATATCCAGGTGCCAGGTTTAAAACTTTGTCCCTGCTATGTAATAGTGCCTGACCCAAAATTCATCAGGGTCCCCAGGAATTATTGCGTGTTTTTCGGTAGCTTTGAATGGACTTCATCATATGCTCAATGAGTGTTGTTTTATGGCACAATGTAAATTAAAAACAATGCTTGCAAAATGGGAAAATGAAATTTTCTGCTCTAATTACCAGGAAAAAGTAAGAGAGGCCATGGGCTGGTTGGCTGCACAGGAGAAGAAGTTAGCAAAGCTGCTGGTGGAAACAGAGAATGAAACGTATTACCAGAAGTACAAAGTAAGTTGCCTTTTATATTTAACTGCATCTGTGAAAAGAATCTGTTTCTGTGAATATTTTTAATATTTTTGATCTTCATTGCCTAAACTGAAGTGTTAAATAAGCTTTTAAACAAAACTTGGAAATCTGACGATGAAATTGTTAAATGCCCTCATATGATTGAAGGAAAGGTAGGATAAAATTCTTTCTGTTATGAAAAAGAGATAGGCTATTTCATTTTTGAGCAGAGTTTTTGGAAAGAGTAAAGTAGTGTCCTAATTAATTGATGTAGTTGAAGACTTGGACAAGATTCAAGCACGTAGGCCCTTCACACAGTTACCTTTGCTATTTCTGTGCTAATTACAACAGTAGGTTTTACCCAGCTAATGTTGTAGAGGAGTAGTTGAGTTGCTGCCTATAGCTTGTGCCGAAGTAAAATTTCCTTTGGCTCATATTGTAGCCAGAGTTGGTAATAAAATGGCCCATGGGGAGCTGTGAGAGGAGGAATTTTCCCTTTCTCTTGCTGGGAGGGGAGGACTGTGTTCTGACTGCACTGACATTATGTTAAATACAGACTTAGGGACTGACACCTATAATTTCAGACCCAAATATTGCCTGGAGACAAGAATGCCTCTTCCTGTCTTGCTTTTGCATGCATCACACCCTTTGAAGTTAATGGAACTCAAACCAGTGTGTTCAAAGGCAGGACTTGGCTCTGTGAGCTCCCATCTGACGTCTTATGTGAATTACTCTTCTGTTTTATCCCTAGGAAATGATGTCATTTATGGAAACATTTAACCAAGAGAAAACTCCCTTTCTCCCTGTGTTGTCATCAAAAAGAGGTGAAGCTGAGCTGAGCGAAGGCCAGCAGCAGATGAGGGAAGAGTGGGATAAAGTGATCTCTCAGGTCAGAGGCATTTCTCACTCACCCCATTACTAGCATGAGCATGTTGGATGAAAAACCTAAGTCTACCCCAGGAACTCACACTGGGAAAAGTGGGGAGATGATGCTTTATTTGGAATGATAGAAGAGGTTTAACCCTGAACCTGTAGTCCAGACAGTCTGAGTGGTGTTCAGTGCCCAAGAAGAGGCAGAAGGTGACTGTGTGTGAGGCTCCTGCCTCCTGAGCCTCAAGACTGAAACATCCCTGGAAAATGCCCTGCATCTGGTTATCTTTGAGCCTTCTTCCAATCAAGGTTTTTGGCCTGGTTATGCTTAAAAGGTTATTTTGGGACATAATTATGGCTCAGATAGTGAGCAGCTGGGAAAGGTGTGTTGATATATTCCCTTCTGTAGCACAGATCTGATGAGGCCTGGTTGGTCAGAGCTTTGCAGTGAGGTTGGCTGTGTTGGCTCAAACGGGGATGCGTGGGGCCATGCTGGGAGTTGCTCTTTTTGGAAGAGATGTTCCCCTGTCAGCCCCGTAGCAGAAAGCTGTTCATCTCCGTTTCCCCCTATTTTTGCAACTAGTTCACTATAAATTTCCCTGTTGCTGGGCCTTGGGATGGTCACCAGCAAAGGATAGTAATGCCAAATTCTCTGTGGTGTTGCAGAGGTTACGGGCTGGGAGCAAACCTGGTTTTCAGGTAAACAGGGCTGATTTGCAGCTGACTTCACTGGAAGCTCCTCTTTTTGAACAGTGACAGGCATGAGGGAATGGGTTCCTGGGATGTCTCGAGCACCAGCTTATGCAGCTTGCATCAGCATCTTGGGGATGGGGAAGAAAATAAGAGTGAGAGATTTAATCCACTTGTTTTGCTTTTAAAGATTAACGAGTGGAAAGCGAAGCTGGACCAGATGTTGCCCTCCCCTCTGGATAGCATTGAGGCTTGGCTCCAGGAGGTGGAACGTCTGCAGGCAGAAGATTTGCCTGATTTGCAGGACCCGTTCAAAGCAATGTCTGTCTTCAGAGAAATAATTGTAATATTTAAGGTATGCTGATCACAAAGGAAATTCTGCTTCAGTTTGACCCCGCAAAGCACTTGTTATAGAATTGCTGTTTGACATTTTGGGAAGTGGTGTGCATATGTTTGTCTTCTGAAGATGAAAAGCTCTTCTGAACATACCTTTGAAGAATTATGAGTTTAATTAAATAACTGCATGGGTCTATAAGGCAGGTTTCAGACTTCACTGGGGTGAGATTAAATTTGAGTACTACCTGAATGAGTAAATTATGCTATTCTTTTTTATGTGGTTCCTGCAACTTGTTTGTTTGTTAAGTAATAACACTGGGTAATTGCATCTTTATCTTTAAATCTATGCTTAATGCATACCTATTCACAAAAGCACTTGAGCTCAAGGTTACATTCCAGGGAGTTCAAGAAGTTTGTGTGTTTAAAGTTAAATATTTGCTGAATCACTCTGTAGTTCCATTCAAGGCAAGGATAGACATTTTGATGCCTCAGTACCATGCAAGTTATTTATTCTGATCTTCAAATATTTGCACAGATAATAGTTTAAACATCCTTTTGAGTTTGAAAGTTCTGAAAGAGTAGATATATTGAGGCCTGGTTGGTCATCATAATGCCATACTTGGGCTTTTTATAAACAAGTTTGCTGGTTTTGTGACATTGTCCTTAAAGAGAATTTGAAAAATGGGCAGTGGAGGTTCTTGCAAGTGGCTTGATAGCACCACTCTTTTGTACTGCTTCCAGTCAGTTCCTGATATGAGAGATGGCTTTTTGACTGGTAACAGCTTTGTCAGTCTTTAGCCATTTGATCTAAGATTTTGTTGTGCAACCTAAGTACTTAAAGCATTTTTATGAATAAGATATAGAGACTGATGTCATTTCTTAAGGGATTTCTTTTTTCCCATTGAACATGTCGATAAAATCATTGCATTCCTGCAGAAGAAGAATGCTTGATTATTAATGCTTAATTTCTGCCAAATCCACATTTCTTGATAGGAAGACATTCTGATGAGAATTTTTTCTCCTTTTAGTACGTCTTGTGTAGGGATCATATTGCCAAGGTGGCACCTTATAATGCTAATTTTACTTAAGATCTAGGAAATTACCCACCAATGTTCATAACTGTCTAACTGATACACTGTTAAGATTACAAAATGAAGTGTAAAAATCTGTGCACTATTTTTGTGGTTGAGGGATGTCTCAGGATTTAGCCATTTCCATTAACATGCTTTGTGGCAGATTTTATAACATAGAAATGAACTTTTAGCATATTTTTTATACGCCACTGAGAAATAGGCTTATCTTCTGTGTAATACATTTTACGTTTTATTTCCAGATAGGGAATTTGGTGCTGAGACATATGCCTGTAAAATATTACCCAATCATGGGACACTGGCCATCAGATGGTTAATTTGATATGCTGTCAGCGTGGTGTTAGACACAAATTTATTGAGCAGTCAAATGAACTATGGAGCAGGTGACATAATAGATTTATTCAACAGGTTGTGCTGTCAGTCTTTGCTAAGGGAGAGCAAAGAACCACTTAATATCCTGAAGCTGTTACAGTGATGCTTTTTTCTCCTAAAGATGATAGTGAAAGTGCAGAAAAAAACTGCTAGCAGTGTGGGGTCCTGTTCCTTATATTTAAGTAGATGCACAGTGATGAGAGAAATCAGGTCGTGCTGCACTAAATATGCACTTTAGAAGGTGGTGAGGTAAATACTTTTATTGCACTTTAATGAGTAAAGACACTGGAAGATTGTCTTGTGCTGACTAGTTCTTAATAGCTCTCACTCTAATGGCAGGTGACTTGGAGATTCCCAGATGAAATACTCTAGATCAAAATGAATGGCTTGCTATGTCTTGTTCTCCCCAGGGCTTGATGGATTGTTTTGATTCTCACTTGGACACCCTTCAGTCATTCAGGAATGAAGATGAGAAGAATATGCCACTAGTCTTGCCTGAGAAATTAGAGGAAATGAAAAGAAGGTTGTGATGCTGAAATTCCCTCTACTTCATGTTGTATTCTTGCTCTGCTGTTCTGAACAAAGCACACAATTTATCCATGCCTTGCAGAAAAAGAGCATTTTCGACCTAAGCACAGGCTGACTGTCAAGTGGAACAGGCAGGGATCTCTCATTGGTCCAATGAATGTTTAAGTATTTGTACAGAGTGGAGCTCATTAACAGGACCTTTTCAGATGCCCTTTGCTAGTGGGGATAGGAAACAACCACTAGGGATAGGAAACTTCAATATTTTGAATGTAAAAATTTCCCTGGTGGTGAGGATTCTCTAAATTTTAATTTCCACCTTTAGGAATCACTGTGATCTATAGCTTGTACTACCCCAAATATCTGTTGGAGGATATTTTCAAAAATGACCAGTGAATCAGTATCCATAACCTGAGATGCTTTGACGTACAGATGGCAGATGCCCCTTTTTTGGGCATTTAGGGTTTTTCAAACATTGAGCAGACAACATTGACTGATTAATTTCTGTCATAACAAAAAAAATGTTTTCATATATGTAATTCTGATTTTTTAGGATAAAATCCTTATACATGAATGCCTTGTATATCCAGTGGTTTTGAATACACTTCTGGAACTATTTTCTGTTTGCAGATTCAGCAATATTCGTTCCACAAACCCCAGCACTTTCCTTGAATACCACTATGGACTGTGCTCAGCCATTGCCAGTGAGGTGAAGTTAAAGCTAAATATCTGGGACGTGAAATATGGGGCGAAAGAGTCCGTGGAATCACTGCTGGAAAATTGGAATGTAAGTTTCAGATACATGTATCACATCCTGATGGTAATTCTTTCCCAGCTCTCTTTGATTCAATCTTATGTCTTTGTCACCCGAAGATACTATAGTTGGTAGAGGCATGGTGGACTGGTGAAATCTCAAATTTATTCAAAGAAGGGCAGGTAGACTTCCCTAGAAGCTTTCCTTGCCCCCAACATCTTGCATTTTGCTATGAATGAGAGTTCTTTCTTCAGTTTGGAGAAGTAATGCAAGCCATGACTGTGATTTTCTCTCTACCCTTTTTTATTCTTTACTGTAAAGATTTCTTTCTTTCTAGACTATTTATATGCCAGCAGTAGCAGCCCTTCCCTAGCTCCAGTCCACAGAAACCTCTCTGGGGTAGTTCAGTAGTTGCTTTCTTCAAAACCAACTATTAATCACACTTCTGCCTCTTCCTTTTCCCGGCTTCTTTACCTCCTTATGCTTCATGGTGAATATGGATTATCTTGTTCTATTACATTTATGCTTAGCTCGGTTTCTGGGCTCAAGTTATGAAACTGATGCCACTTGTAGGCTTTTAGGAGGGGATGGATTGCCCAGCCCCAAATAGTGACAAAGGATACTGCATCAGGAGTAGAGGCAGAGGTGAAAATGCTGATGCTTTCAGTTTTCCCCCATCTCCAGTTAATGGGATTCCTTGTGAATTCCATCTTAGTGGACTTTCTCAGAGGGTTCTCAGACTGGCAAATCCCTAGTTAAATTAGTGGGAATTTCACCAGCCTCAGAACTTGTGGAAGGAGGCAGCAGCAGGTTGTATGAAATAGCAGTTTCCCTGAGCAGTAACCTCACCCTGTGGTGAGATGGTGGTGCAGAGTTATTCTGTGCTGACTTGGTTCCGTTGGTTTCATAAACACTTATTATCCTGTTATTTCTACAGTTGTGGTTCATGGTCTTGCTCAAGCTGATAGAATGTAGAGCTTTCCCAGGGAGTTTAGGGCTTGTTGCTGGCTTACCTTCTGGTCCCATGATGTGGAGTCCTGGCTGAGTGGCGATGCGGTGGCCCAGGTTTGTCACAGTCACAGGGCAGGTTGTTTTGTAGCCTGCTGGATGGGACATTTGTGGGAGTGGGGAGTGCTGGAGTTAGATCAGCTCAGACAGAGAGAGGCTGAGGATGGACCCTCATTCCTTTGTGCACACACAAGTCTCCTCTCTGCTCCCATTTCTTCCTCTTTCACCCTCTCCATCCTCAGGCTGAATCTTGATCTGTATCAGAAACGAGGCACATCAATATTTCTGTGCATGCAGACAAACCCACCTTTTGCTTTCATCACTTTTTTGATTTTTGTGACTAAATTCTGCCTGGCTTGTTCTAGATACCATTTCTCAGTATTGCCCTAAGGCTGTAACTTTTTGAAACAAGCAGTCCTGACTCATGCAGGGCTGTGGCTCAGGCAGTGGCATTCAGGTATTCATATTTCTATTTACTTTACTCTCTGCACAGGTAGAATAAAAGAGCAGGTCTGTTTCAGACTAAAGGGTGCAGCTGAGTTGCTGGGTGGGCTTTGCTCAGTTTACATTTAACCTGTAGGTTGTAGGCTCATATTTTTAAAAAAAATGTGTCCCAAGCTGTATTTCTTACCCAGTTTTATGTTGTTCAGTATTACCCATATCAATTACTTTTCACTTTGGGCAGAATTTCATTAAAGAAAAGAAGCTCGAAACACAACTGGACACTGCTACTCACATCTGTGAAGACTTGAAAAACATAAGTGATCCTGGCTTGGGTAAGCTCATGCACATAAATTGATATGAAGAGCTCTATTTTGAACTGATATGCTGCCACCAGTTTTAATTCCATCTACTGTTCCATGTAAACAGTGCTTCTGTTTAATTAACCTCTCTGTTTCCAAATGTATAACGATAATCCCTATTCCATGTCCTAGCTGGAGATCCTCAAGAAATCAGCAAACTTTTGAAGGCAGTGGAGTCAAAGATTTCCATGTGCAAAGAGTATATTTCCAATGTAAATACCACCCTACAGAAAGTCCTGTCCTCCTGGAGTAATTACGCAGAAAACATCCACTTATTAAAGACGTGGCTGGAAGAAAACAGAAATGAGGATCCGAAAGAGGTACGTGGTTGGATTTCTCTTTGTTTGACAGAGATACTTGGAAGCCTCCTGGAAGGAGAGCATTCAATTTCAGAGTGGCTGTTGTTGTTGCTTTTCTGTGTTTCATTTTGGAAATAAACTTTTGACAGGGTTCTGCTTTAAATGATTTCAATGCCTCTGTCTAGATCCCTGCTGAGATCCTGGCAAAGAGGAATTCGATTCACGGTTCCTTAAACGAGGCTGGAAACCATCTCATTGAAGTCAGCAAAGAGCAAGTTGGATCAAATATTGCCAAAGAGCTGAAGAAACTGAACAGGAGATGGGCAAAGTTCATCAAAAGGACACACTTTGTGAGTTACAAGTTTCTATTACTCTTTGCCATGCAGCCTTCAAAGTCATCTTTTCTAGACTTACCAGCTTGCTGATCAGAGATTGATCCATCTTTCAGTCCACTCAAGGTTGCCAGTTTTGAAGCTTGAGGAGCAGAGAGTGCACAGCAGCATCCCATTCTTTAGTCTTTGTGACTCAGTTAAATTCTCATTATAACAGGATGGAAAACATTCAATTTTTAAATTGAAATCTCAAAACCACTTCTAAAAGGAAATGTTATTGCAGAGTAAAGCTCTTCATTCAGTGCTAGAGGTGGAAGTAATCAATTTAGCCTGTGCTAAATTTTACGATCTCTGCCTCAGCTAGTAGAAGGTAATTATTGCTGCACAGATATTTCTAAGGTTGTGCAACTTTTTACCAGCTCACTTGACAGGTTTTTAGGCTGCTGTAAATCCCCATACAACCTGCCTAATGTCATACATATTACATTTCCTGGAATGCTTTCGCAAGAATGACATTTTCACTCTGCCAGGGAGTATTAGAGCTCTTAATTTTCTGAGCTGAGCCTTTCATTGACATTTATTGAAGGTACTGCTGTGACAGTAAATGGTAGCAAAAAATTACTACTACGTTTTTGTAGGAGATGAGCTTAGTGAGAATGCAATAAAATCAAAGGAAGCAATCAAAAGGTGAGGGAAATCCAGAGTTTGCTAGAAAAACCATTAATAAGAGATGCTTTAAGGAAATATATTGAGGAATCAGATATAAGGTGCAAGAAGCCTTTCTGAGGTCTTAAGGACTTCCTGAGTTATTTTTCTGGCATTGCTTTGGACATTATGACTATCATATATATTATATATATTTTTTTTTTAATATAAAAGGCAAGACCAAATGCTTGAGCTGTGGCCTGTGACTCCCACTTAAACTCTTAGAACACTTCCTGATCTTGACTTGACCAACACCAGCTGCTGTTCTTTTGGACAGTTCCCTGATGTGGGCTGGGGGATGCTGCAGCCCAGGAGTTTTTCTCCATAGTAGTGTGGCTGCTTCTAGGGGAGGGGACAAGGGGACAGGTTGTGCTGTCCCACCTCCCCTCAGGGCTGAGCCACTGAGCCTCACATGGTTTATTTACCAGTGTGTTTGGCATTTATTTCTCCTTTGATCCCTGTTGGGTGCTAAGGCTGGAAAGTGACCCAAGTGGTGGCTGTGTTGGAGGAGGGCAGGGAGGAGATGATGGGAATGAACGTCTTACCCTGCTCTTTGTTTATAGCTTGGAGAAGAGAGCACAAATGCTGCTGAAAAGACCACAGAGCTTCCAGGGAGCCTGGAGAAAATTGAAGAGCTCCTTGGAGGGGTGGACAGCTGGGCAGCAGAGATGGGATGTCTGCTTAGCAAGATCAGTCACGAGGGGCCTGGGGAACCTGAGATGGAGGAGCATTTGCAGGTGAAAATGCTGCTCAAAATACTTGTTCCTCAGATTCTCATCTTGCAGCATGGATTTGTGGCTTGGGTAAAATGAGCCATCATCAGTGAAGCAGAACTTCCTGTGGATTTTGTGCTGTAAAACTGGTAAAAAGTCAAGACAGTGCTCGTGCCTTGATGTTATTTCTCAGGATCTCTCCCAGATGAGCTGTGAGTGAATCTTCCACCATTGGTGTGCCCAGATGACAAGCAGGTGCCAATGAAGTGCTGTTGCTGCCACTGATCAGCAGCTTGTTCTTGAGTGATATTAATTACTCCTGTCCAGCACAGCACCTGGAGCAGACTAGGGCTCTGCAAGCTGCAGATTGGAGAAGGTCAGGCAGTACTTTTATTATCTATCCTCCAATGCAGGGAGGAGATTTGGCTGTATTCAAGGCTTACCCATCAAAAACTGGGATACTTGAAGTATTTTCAGCAGCGTGTGGGGTAATTTGGGGAATCTCATCTTAGAGGCAGTTGCTCTAAATATCCACAAAGAGCACAGATTAATTTCTGACAAGAAATTCCACTAGTCTCTGTTGTTTCCCGTGTCTCTCTGCCAGGGATTACCCCCAGCTCCCAGCAGATGGCAGGTGAAAATATATATATATATAACTCAGCAGCTTCAATACAAAGTCTGATTTATTTTCTTCACCTGCCAGTGAAGGTGAGACTGAACAAAGATGCCAAGCTTTGCACTGAGAAGGTTGAAGCCCTGTCTTATGTTGCCTTTACTATTTCTGCAGCAGGGCCTGTATAACCTAATGGTGTGAAGGTGACCACCAGAAGGAGATTTCATTGAAGCTCCTTTGTGTAACTGCTGTAAATAAACAGAAATATTCTTTATTTCATTTAATCTACCTACAATAACTGTGCACCAGAATCAGTGTTGGTTTCCTGTTGCTTTGTGCCTTCTTGCACTGTGTTTAGCTGACAGATTTGGGAGTGTGAGAGACGAAAAGGATCTGTTCATCTTTTTGTAATCACAGGCATATGTTTATAAAACAAACCACATTTTGCAGTGTGATTCTAGTTTGTTAAAAAAACATGAAGTAACGAAGGACACCCTGAAATACATTCTCCAAAAATGTGGCTGGCATTGTATCTCCATGTCTGGGGGCAGGAGAGATCAGGTCACTCGTTACCTGCAGTACAATAGGTCGAGATCCAGAATAAAGCTCTGATTATCATTAGGAGAATGCTAATTGACAACTTCAAACAGGAGAAACGTGTTGAATATTCATAGATCAAAACAGCTCTAATAACGACTTTTCATGATAAATATTCAAACATGGCACACTACTCCTGCATGCAAAACACCCAGCTGCTTCCTGCCTTGCAGTGCTGAATACCACAGGAAAATCTGAGCCTTGGTATGTGCTTGCTTTTGGATGACTTCATGATCAGATGATGCATATCCAAATGCGTGGTTTCATTTGGGAAGCTGTTTGGATGGGAGAGCACGTTTAAAAAACACATCTAATTGGCTCTGTGGCAAAGACATGGGAGGTATTGCACTGACAGAAAGAAATTGCTTCAGCAAACAGAATCCCCTGTGGATGGCAGCAGATTTCTTTCTCTTCACACAGAGATGTTCCAGTGCAGTACACTGACCATAACTGGAATATAAGGCTTTCCTTTACCAATTATTGACCATCCATGATCAAGGCTGGCTTTTTCACTCAGTTTGTTTAAACAAAAAGACAAATAAACACTTGTAAAGGCTTCTAATGCTTTTTGTTCAACCAGAGTTTGGCTGCAAGAGGATCCTCGTGCCGAGACCAAGTTGTGGCAGCAGAAGAGTTATTGCAATCCCTGATGCAGAATGTTTCAAGTCAGGTGTTTCAGCAGCATTCTCACACCACTGGGCTGGAGGCACGAATTAAAGAAGCCAGAGACAAAGTAGAGGTACTCCTTTATACACATACAGATATCTCTAATTTTAGCATTGTGTGATAAGGAAGACTCCTTGTCAGTCAAGTAAAATAGAAAAGGTTCTATACTATTGGAATCAGTCTCCCAGACTCTTGTCAGGGCAAAATCTAGAACATTTCCAAGATCAGTATCTCAACTTGAAAAACTTGAGTGATGTTGTGAAGCAATAACTTAATGTAATTACTGACTCTCAGGCGTGTTCTGAAAAGAGTTTCTTTCTTCCAAGGCTTTCATGGGTGACCTGAACAACATCTTGTCCAAATCTGAGAAAAGACCCTCAGAGAAGGAGGCTTTGCTCAATTTTGAAGAATCCCAGAAAGAACTTGAGGCCTCCATTTCAAAGGCTGTGCAACTTGTCAATCAAAAATTGAGTCCTGAGGAATGCATTTCAAGATATGAGGTGGGTTGGTTTTCTGTACCAGCTGAATTTGAGTATTTCTAAGGGATTTGTGGTCTCTAAAAGTCTGAAGTAAGAAAAATACTGACTTTTTTTTTGTTGGTAGCTATTAATGCTTTTCTCAGTTTTCTGATTTAGCACTGTATTAACTTGGCAGACAACTTGAATGAAGAAACATAAATCTGTTTGGCAGTTTATTCAGTGCCCTGTCCTGAATTACTCCATCACTCCATCAGAACTCTTCATTTTCAGAGCTACAGCGTTCTTTTTTTTTCCTGGTTAATAATTAAGCTTCCCATCAAGAATCACATGCCTGAATTCTTGGGCAGGTTATTATAAGTACTGAATCTCCTCTTTTTCCCAGAGGGTAGCTGGTAAATCAAGTGTCCTGTCTCAAAATGTGGATCTCTTAAAGGGATATGGGAAATGGAAGTGCCCAAAATCTGTGTTGCCTGGTCTGGCAGAGAGAGACCTGGGTGACCATGTGCCAGGAGGGGCACAGAGCCTCATTCCAGGCCATCCTGGAGGATCCCATGGTGCTGATTGAGACCTTTCACCCTGACAGCTATGGGGCATGGCCCTGTGTATTCCCTAGGGAACAGGCAGAGTTCAGCGACCGTAATCTTTCATCTTTGGTATCAAAATTTTCCCTAAAAGTTGTTAGAAGAACAGCACCTGCTTTTCTCCATAAAGCATTCACTGATACTGCAACCTTTTGCAGATAGGCAGGGGTGGAGAATGCCTTTGTACACACCCACACCAGGGCCAAACAGCCCATATGTGCAATGTATACATTGATTTATGCACAGTTTTTACATGCTACTGATGTCATTTTGTTAGGTAAATAAATTACATTCAGTTCTGTTTGATTTTTCATTATGCTATCTTTTTTTTTTTTTTTTGCAGGAAGCTTTTAATGCTCTGGACAATAAAGTTCTTGACAAATTCTTGAAAGCAGCTGAACAGCTGAAAAATATTTCATCTGATCACGAGAAGCTGAAGGTGGAAGATGATGTTCGTAGGAGATGGGAGGTGAGATAATGCAGGAATAAGAATCCACTGTCTGGTCTCATTAGGCCTGGCATCTTTGAAAACCAGAGGTTTTTTTGTCACAGTATGTTCTGAGGTTTTTACTTGCTGTGTGATCCTGTCTCACCATCTCATGGGAGCAATGTGTTTTGAATTTTGCAGGCAGTTCGTCAGGAAATTGTATCCTGTGTCCAGCTCATAGTAGAAAGGGAAAAAAAGAAGTTTAATACAACTTTCAAAAAAATTAATAAGCAGTTAGGCAAAGAGAAGAAACTCCTAAGTATGGATAAAGCCAAAGGGCTCATCAAGGAACATGAGGTACCTGACACACTCCTTTTCTGCCTCTCTCTGTGAATGCTTTGCTGTCCTTCTTCTGCCTTTTTAGTTACATTGTCTGTGGAACAGGGCCCCTGTTATATAAACACAGAGCAAAGAGACCACCAAAATTATTTCTTTACATTTTTTGACTGCACATATTAGTGTTCTTGCAGACTCTTAGAATTAACCCCTTAAATAGATGGTATCTTTTTTCCATTTTTCCCCAGGTTTTTTGTATATCTTGATTTCACTCTAGAAAGTATAATAATTGATAAGGAACATTTAAAAAATATTTCACTTTTTCTGTAGTCAATAGGACATGTCTATCTGATGTCAGGGTGAAGAAGACTCGGGACCAAAATTAAAAATTGTAGTAACATAATAAATTTCAAAATCAAGCAAGAGTCATTGTAGTCTTGGGAATATAGTTGGGGAACACGTTGCCAGAAATCCTAATTTACTTTCTGGCTCAAAGAACCAAGAGAAAATAAATGTGTGTTTCTTGGTTTGACAGCTTAGACTTTTAAGAGCACTCATCCAAGAGATAATGGAAGTATAAAAAAAATATGTGAGAATAATTGCATATCCTCATGACTTAATATGAGCTTATTATCTTGTTTTTCTTGGTTTAGGCCTTTTTTTCACACGAAGGCAGCATGAAGGAACTTAAAAAGTCTTTGGAAGACCTTAAAACATTGGGAAGACTATCAGAAGAAACTGTCCCAGGGATACAGACACTCACTGCAGACTGTGAAAAAAAGCTAGAAAAGGTTCAACAAATGGTGGCAGACACTTACACAGCACTGCTGGCTCGTGCTGGAAAAGGACAGTCCCCTCAGAAAGGGTGGGTGGCTGAGTCATGGTGTGTTGTAGCTTTATAGAAATCATTTTTACACGTAGATTTTGTGATACTCTAATGTATCTTGGTAGTACATAACTCTGTACGTTACTGTGGGTAGTTGTACATTTAAACACTTAGTATTAAGTTTCGTAAACTAGCAAGTACAATGTTTGATTACCCTTCATCACAGCTGCACAGTTTTTAATCTTGAGCTAGGATTTCTTTTTTCCCTTTGTATTTGATATTTTGTTCTTGTAGGAACTCCATTATGGCTTCTGAGAATGGAGAAAAGTCTGGTTCTTCTCAGCAAATTGACAACCTTATGGTACAGGAGGTAAGAAGTCCAGACTTTCTGTTGGAAAACAGTGCTCTGTTGTCACAAGGAGGTCATTGCCAAAAGGAAAAAGTGTTTATTTCTCTTACTGTTTTTATTGTGATGAGACCTTGGGCCTCTGGTCAGAAATCAAAATCCCATTGTGCTTGTGAATGTGGATTAAGTAAATATTAAAAATTAACATGCCAGCAGCAGCACTGGGCATCCTGAGAAGATGTGAGCCTCCAGCCTTGAATTATATTTTGCTGAAAAGTCATTTTCAGATGGAAGGGTCACATGGGAAGCTGTGTTCAAGTGCAAATCCCCCATAATGTCCCAGTAATTGGAACAATTTTCAGAGAACAGAGAGAGCAAAACTAGTGAAGAGTTGGAGGCATTTATCTGTATCTGTGGAAAGAAGGAATGAGCTGGCTGCAAGTATTCAAAAATTTGCTCTTTGGGTTCATGACTGAGTTTCAGCACATCTTGTATTCATGAATGGCATCTCCCATTCCTTTGGGACACATCCAGCAGCTCCTTCCTTCAGGAGTTCACAGATGTCTATTAGGCTTTGCTGTGTCTTACACAGGACGATGTGGAGGTCACTGTCACACTTTTCATTTTTACTCAGACCTCAAGACCTGCTGCAGATGCAGTTTTGGAACCAGATGTGAAACACCACAATGGAGAAAGCTGTGCAAACAAATTTGAGGAAGACGGCGATTTGGCCATGCCAACTTTGTTAGAGAGGTAATTTTGAAAGGAAAAAAATGCATGGTTGTTAAGATATGATGGCATGCTAGACAAATTAATTCACAGATTAATTGAATGTGCCAAACATAAGGTGCACTTTTGCTATGCAGAACCCTGTTCTTTTTCTACTACAATTTACTGAATATTGATCTGTAATTGGTAAGGAAGCACTACAGTAGCTAAATGCTTCAAACATTAGGATTTTGTAGCAAGAACATTTTTAGCTATAAATGTTTTACTTCTTTTCTTGGACTAGAAGAGTCTGCATCTGCCTTACTAATAACTTCAAATACTGCAAAATAAAAAAACAGTGTCAAGTTTTTTAGAGAACTGGCATTTTTACATTCATAAAACTGAATTTAGAGAATGCAGGCTGGCATTTAGACTCGAAAATTAGCCGTATGAGCAATCTCTTTAATATGTTGCTCATTTGTGCATTATTCATTCATTTTGGACTTAAATAAAATATGTATTTGCGATAGACTGTGCTTGTTTTTTTATGGTACTCCATTGGTCAGTGAGTCCCATACCTTGACATGTTGCATTTAATTAAAAGTAATATTCTCTCTGAAAGTGTTTGCATCTTTCCTTAGTTTTAACACACAAAGAAGTAACCTGGAGGAACTTTTACAACTCAGCAGAGATAAAGTAGCATCTGGCTTTACTGATGAAATAAAAGGCACTTCATGCCTTCAAAATAAGCTGCTTGAACTCCAGGCAAGTATTCATCTTTTAAAAATATACCTGGTGCCTAAAGTGTTATTTTCTCATGTAGAGCACTCACTTCTCTGTTACATGTATTGCCAAGGGAAAAGCAGCATCCTTGTAACCAGGTTTATTAGAAGAAGGGAAATCAAAGATTTAGGATTCAGCAGAGCTGCATTCCTGCTTAGCAGTGGAGTTTTGCAGGTGTTGCTGAAAGAAGAAATCTGTGTCTTTATGTTTGTTATCTGCAGGCTGAAATAGGTGTAATGGGGAAAAAAAACTACAGAAAGGAGCTTTTTCTGTCAGCAGGAATGGCAAGTGATAGAGATGGCCAGGGCTGCAGGAGCTGCCAGAGTTGAACCATCAGGTGACGTTTGTGCAGAATGGAACTGTTCCAGGACTTATAACTTGGTTAGGTTTGTGGGATCCTTAAGGCGACAGCAAAAGGCACAGAGTTTATGTTGAAAAACTGATTATTGCAATTTTTCAAGGCCTTGCTTGAAAGGACTACAAAGCCTTATTGAGCATCTCAGAACTTGGTTCAGTTCTACATTTGTTTTTCTTTTGAACATAGCTAGGTGGAGATATTTTCATTCTTGTTGTAAAAATGGCTGGCCCGTATTTATTGAACCTTTTATAAAATGTAGCCAAGGCATATAGCTGACATGGAAATTGTCATCATAAAAAGTTGCTAGAGGTTTGCATGCAGCTAAAAATTGAGTCTTAAAGGGGAGAAAAGGCAATGAATGCTCTTACTTTCAAGTGATGTTTTCACTGTTTTCGTAGGGACTCTTGTGACTGTAGTTTTATGAAGTGTCCACTGAGAAATACAGGATCATATTCATGCATTAGTACTGCTTATCTTCTAGGTAATAGACAGTGAAATCAGTTCTGGTTGGACACAATTGGAAAATATCTCATCTACCTTAGAAAATCTGGTGGCTGAAGTGCAGCAGGCTGCTGTCTCTGAGGCAAGAAACAAGCTACAAGGGGAGTGGAAAGAACTTCAGGATGTTATAAGTACCAGGTATAAAATAACACTTCATGATATTAGCTAAGCAATTGTAACTAATTATGTGTGTTGTGAAGGGAATAGTGTGTGTTGCAGAAAATACCTGCACATTTTTAACCTTTTCTTCATTGCATAAAATTAAGCTGTTCTTAATTTTTCTTCATTCATGCATGGCAGATAATGTGAGTCTCCCCAAGAAGAACAGAGCCAGATCTTTGTAACATAACTGCAATATTCCCATATATTGCTATTATTTCCTTTCATCTTTTGGTTAAATTCTTGGTGATTCACACTGCTTTTCTCATTAATCAAAGAAAAACTCATTTGACCTCAGGAGGAGGAGGATTAGATCTGTTAGGCAGTTACATTATTTTTGTGGCTTTCTGTGCTTAAAAATATTGAGTGTCTTTTCTTGCTTGCTTTCCCAGTTCATGTTTTGTTACCTTTCTTGCAGAATGAACTCTTTAAGGACTGCTTTGGAAATTGTTTTGCCGATAGAAAATGAATCCATCCTTCTCTGTGAATTGGATCAGCGGCTGAAGAAAAAGGACATCCAGCAGTTTAATCTGATGAACAGTGACCTTGCTTATAGGGAATTGAAGGTAAGGGAAGATGCAGAGACCACACCCTAGCAAGGATAGATTTTAATGTCTAGGAAGCAGGGAACTTCATGGGATTTTCACTCAGGAGGTTGGGACTGCTTACAAGAGTTCCCAAAGCTTTTAAAATCTGTAACAGCATTTTAGTCCCTGTGTTTTAAACATCATTGGTCCTATAGAGCCAGCCAGGGACCCTCAGTAGGGTCTGCTGTAAAAACCATTGTTAACATTTCATTGTAGGTTTGGACCTTCCTTTGATGCAGTTTTGTGGTGTTCCCACCTGGCCTTGTATCACTTTGTGGAGTCATACACATAATTTGCTGTTAATTTATGAGCTTGTCCAAGCTTGCCCGTGTCACATCTGCTGGAGAACCTGAGCACAGCTCAGGATGGGTTTGGAAGCTCTGTGTGTGTGCAGTAATTGTTCACCTGCTATCAATATCTGATCCCCAGGCCCTTGTCCACTAGGCAGGGTGAATATTGTTTTATTCTTGGCTTGCTCTCTGGGCTGAGCACACTGACAGCTCACAGAACTACAAGTTTGCATTTGTCTGCCCTTGGCTCTCCAGTGAAGTAGGGTTTAGGTCTCTCAAGCTGTAGAGCAGAGAGCATGTGTACTCTGTCTGACCAGTTTTGGCTGCAAGGACCCAGAATTTTTGCCCAGCTCTCTGCACAGCTGGGCTTTCACAACCCTGGCACAAGTGCTCTTTGAGGGCTGTAACCAGAGAGCCTGCAGGCTGCACCAGGAGATTTTTAAATGCATGGACGTCTGCTCCAAAAGTATAGCATAAAGAACCAAAAAGATGGCAGAGTAATAAATATCTCTGTGCCTGCCTGTGCTCTGACTGATGTCCTGCTGTGAGAGCCTGCTGCTTTCAGTCCCAGGACTCAATAATCATTTTTCTCTCCTTCTTGCCTGATTGCTGGAAGGAGTCTTGAGCTTTCTGTAGTGCTGATCAAATTCCCTGTGTGTGGAATAACATTTTATTTGATGATTTTGTTCCTTTTCCTTCCTTCCACTGACATCCAGCATAGGTTTTCTATCTTAACCACCCTGTTTAGCATCCTTTTTTACTGCTAGTATAGTTTGTTTTTCAGTCATAGGTTCAGCTTGAATGCAGGATAGATGTTTTCTTTCACTTGCTAACACTGTTGGTCATTCTCTCAATTTCAGGAGCTGCAGAGATCCATATTAAATCAGATTGAAGTGTGCAAACAATTGGAACACCTAGATAGTTCAGCAAGGGATGAATTTAATCCAATAGACCTGCAAGCAGCAAGCAAAATTATGATTTACTACCAAAACCAGCTTGAAGAAATGAGCCATAAAATGCAGATCCGTGAGACAGTCCTTAAAGATCTGGAAGCTTTTATGGCCTCACTGAGGAAGATCCAGTCTTCCATCAAATGTTTCCCAGATCCCCCAGATCGACCTGAAATACAGGGAAAAGCTTTGAGGGAGGCTGCACAAGAAGTTTCTCATATGGCAGAAGAGGCAAAATGTTTGGATGAACGCCTGAAGACTGTTGATATCTGTTTGGAAGATGCTGAATGTGGGAGAAAGACTTGCTGTGAAAACCTTGTTCTGACTTTATCTGAAGAGCTAAATGCTATTTATGATCCCCTAAGTGAGCAGGTGCTTACAGAAGAAAAAGACTTATACAAGACTTTCTCCAGAAAAAACAGTGAACTCCTTAAAAACATTCAGGATCTACGTGACAGAATTAACAAAATAGGCTTGAAGGACCCAACGATTCCAGCTATTCAAAAAAGGTGAATTCTTTTTTAAAGCTCTTTTAACTTCATAATTTCAGTGGAGTCAGCCTGTGACCCCTCTGCAGGAGAGCACTGAAATTGGAAGTATCTGTGGAACATTGACAGAAGCTGTGAATTTTTTATTTGTTCCATCACAGCCTGAAAAAGGAAACCGTCTCCATTTTTTAAACTCCTTTATATATGTGTGTTTGAAGCAGCATTGAAGAAGAAAAAAATAGGAGATCCATTATTGTGATCTTAGTTTTCAGTAAGAAAACTGTCAAACAGGGAGATGGGTCCCCTTGCTGGGCGCTGATGCACCTGATCTGAAACTCTGCGGTGTCAGATGGACCAACTGCACTTGCCTTTTAATACAAATTAATTTCACTGTGTTCATCCTTTAGGATTTGGATTATTTTCTCGCAGTGCTGAGGTCAGCATAACTCATCTGAGGGCCTGTGTCAGATTAAATGAATTGAAGATCAAATTAGACTTTTTATGATGTCATTAAATACAGTATGTGGAGCTCAGGATGAATTTCTAGGGAACTTGATAATTACATTGTGAACCAAATCAAGGCCTTACTTTAATATAAGGCTGTATTTCATTTTTTTCTAATAAAGGATAAAATCATTAACAGAATTGGAAAAGGAATTGGATCGTGCTGCTGCTGAAATGAAACCTGTGCAAGAAATTGCTAATAAGCTCCCACAGATCGATGAGGAGAAAGCAGAGGAAGCAAATGAGCAGTGCAGAGTTACAGAGAGGTTATGGGAGGATACAAAGCTCTTGCTTGCTGAATGGTAAGGAGAAAAACTGCATTTTAAAGTAGTGTTGTACAAGTAAGAAGTTTGCTTGTGAAATCAAACAGAAAAAAGCCCCAGACCATACCTCAAAGTAAAGGAAACACTGATACAGTGGCAGGTGCTACCATTGAGGTGACATAAACTGTCATTAAGCCAAGAATTGCACATGGAAATTTGCAGCCAAAGCTCATGAATTTTGCATTTTTTTAAAACATCACAGTCCCATCGTTTAGCAGCTATGCAGTGATGTGTTGGGCTTTATTTGTATCCAGAAGAAAAACCTGGCTGCTGCTGGGAATGGTGTGTCTTCTGTATTTGCTGTGAATTTCATGCCAGCACACTGAAAAAGAAAAGACAAACTGAAACAAACGGAAAAGGGCAGCTGGGAAAACGGCCTCTTCTGCAGCAAAATAAAAGGAGCTTGGATTGTCTGTGAGAGTGGGGACTGGGAAAGGCTGTGGTTGATCACCTGGGGCATCTGTGCTTCAGACACAGTTTTTGAAGAAGCCCAGAGGCTTTGCATGGACTGGCACGGTTCTGGTTAATTCTCACGGCTTGCACAAGTGGGGGTAACCTGTTTTCATACCCCACTGAAGGATGGCCTGATGTCCACCATCCAAGCTGCTGTGAGATCAGCTGCAAGTGGTATTTCAGTTTACTGGTGACCGAGGTCACCTTTCCAGTGCAGAGGATCATATGAACACAATTGCTCATCACAGTTAAATGTGGACCAGACCTATGGTGGTCAAGGGCATTTCTGATTCCAAAAACTGTCTGGGTACCACACAGGTATCACACATTATTGCAGAATTTAAGACTGGTACAGTTCATCACTCCTTTTCTCTCATCCAAACATAGTTGTCAAACTCCCCACGTGTGTGAATACAGGAGAAGGAAGCAGACAGGAGGTTGAGGCTGCAGGTTTTTGCTTAGGCCATAAATAATACATCTCTTTTTCATAGCCAGGAGCAGTGTGCAAGGGTTCTGGAGCTCCTGAAGCAGTATCAAAGCTGCAAAACGAGTCTGACCAGCATCATCCAGAAACAGGAGATTGTGCTTTCCCAGCAAACTTCTTACATGGGGAAGGAGAATTTGAACAGACTAATAGCAAAGGTGAGTAACAGGAGCTTAGTGGAAAGGAAAGAAAAGCCTTTCCTGGGAGCATTCTGATGCAGGGTTGCTCCTGTACCCTCAGCCTTCAGGGCAGATGTTCAGGCCTTGCTTTCACTTTGGCTTGCAAAATACATTTAGGGACTCCATATTCTTAAGTAGATTTAAGTCTGTTTTTTCTTAGTGAATCAAGGTCTTGTAAAGGAGAGGGATTAAAAAACCAAAACCAAACCCCATGGAAGAGCTAGGATCTAGTATGAAGATGAGATTGTCCTGTCTTTTTGCTCCAAGCTGTCAGTGACAGCAGTTAAACATTTGCAGTAGCTTTTACATTACTTCATGAGCTACTCCTACTGAATGAGCAGGTACTGTTAGATGCCCTCTCATTTAGTTTAAGGTTTTCCAGCTTTTCACACAAAAATGTCACAGCCAGCTTCTTGGCTAAACGAATACAGCTGCTGGGCATAGTTATCTGTGGCTAACAGATTAGTGAACAGCAGCATGTCCATCGTGACCATTTTGCTGTGCAGGTTTCATATATACCCTGGGTTATGTAACTGGTTGTTCAGATCCTATTTTTAGGCTTTCTGCTGAGGCATGACCCATACCATCCAGGAGTATTTGCTCTCAGGCAGTGCCTGGGATGGTTAAATTTAAGAAGGAATGTAAGTGGTGTCTTCCCTCAGGCAATGGGATGGTGTCTGCTTGTGCCACCCCCCTTTAGCTGAGGCTGGGTCTCTTCTTGGTCCCACCAGTGAGACTTGGGGCACCTTGTATCACCCAGAGTCCTGCTGCAGGGGGAACATTGCCTGAATATCCCAGCCCCTGCTTGTATGGAGACCTTTCTCTGGGAACAACCCTCCCTCCTCACCCTGAGCTGTGCAATTCCCACTCCCAGAGCTGTGGTCTGAAACTGCTGTGGCACGGTACAGGCACGTCCTTGAGTGCTGATGATTTGTTATATAGAATTATATAAAATAACAGCAGAGAAAGTCCTGTGCTTTGTTCTGGTTTGTGAGAGCTGCTCTGCCATCCCTCCCCCGAGCTCAGTGCCCAGCGGTGTGGGTATAGGAAGATGTAATTTCCCAGGATGTCTGTGGGAAATAAGGAGAGCTGCTAACATCAAAGTGCCTAGCACTAGAGGTCAGTGTTTCTTTTCCAGGAAAGCTTCCATGTTGTTTGTAAACACTGACATTCCAATTAAACACAAGGAAGCAGCTTGGTGTTTAAATAGAAAGCAGGAGGAAGAGATGTTTCAGGTTTCTGGCAGTGACATATTTGACAGTGTCTGTGTTTAAGTAGGATTTAAACTTTTATTTGGTAAAAAGTTCAAAACCTGGGGATCAGAATGCAGGTTATACTTTAGAGTTGTGATGGTATCTCAGATGATAATCACACTGGGCATTGTTTATCTCTGTAATCGAGGTTCTGTATATGGATGTACGGTCTCCTTGGATCTGGCACTTAGGACTTTAAAAGCAAACTGTGGTTTTGGCTCTCTTAGAAATCAATTATCCATATTCCCACTCAGCTGTTCTGCAGCCAGTAACAGAATGATATGGATTTCTAACAGGGAAATATTCCCGTCAGCATGGCAGGGATATAACATCACAGGGTGCATTCCTAGTCTCGTCATATTGTACAAAATAGATTATTTTGTGTAATGCTTTTGTTTCTCTAAGCCAAAAAAACCAGCAAATCCGTTAAAAATATTTTGCTGAATAAACAATCATAAGCAAATATGCTCACAAATATCCATGTGGTCTTTTTCACAGATTGAAGAGGCGAAAGAGGAATTTAATGATCACTCTGAAGACGTAGACAAAATAAATCAGATCTGCAAAAACCTGCAATTCCAGCTGAATAAAATGAGAAGCTTTGAGGAGCCTCCGTTCGAGAATGAGGCTAACATTATTGTGGACAGATGGCTGGATGTATGTAAAAAGTAAATTATCAGGGTGGTCTTATCTGTTATGCATTATAGTAATTGATTCTGACGCGGGTGTAATATTTCGAATAAATTAAGTGCAATATGGCAGAGATTCTTAAGAGATAAATCCAAGTATTTACCAGAGCAAAGCTTGCAGAGTGTCTGTGGATGTAACATTTCTGAGCTCTCAGGTAGTTTATATCGTCAATTCTCCTTGGAAATAAATAATTCTAGAAATTGCGGGAAAAGGCAATATTTGTGCTTTCTGCATGAATCTGTAAGCTTCCATAACAACTTCTATGGATTTAGACTTTGGAGACAATCTGGAAAATTACAGTGCTGGTGCTTTTGGTGAGAAATGTTTGCCACTGTCGATCTAAGCAGTGCATCAATACTGAGATTAAATGGTATTTACTGGGAGTAGATAAACATTAATGAGCAAGGCTCCTTCCTAAACCTGCCTTAAAACTGACAAGCTGCTGTTGTGATTGGTATGTTTGGTGACATGTGTGGCAGGGATTTAAATATCTTCTCCATGACCAGTTTACTGTGAAGACACGAGATTTTTTTTTTTCCCCCTTTGCCACGCTTGTTTTTGTGGGTGGTTTTATCTTGCTCCGATTTTATTGTGCTGCTTTTGCTTTTAGAATATAACTCAACGTTTTTTAACATCCCTGTGTGCTTTCTGTCTGTCAATCTAATGGTAGATCAATGAAAAGACCGAAAACTACTGTGATAATTTGGGGAGAGCTCAGGCTTTGTGGGACAAACTCCTGAGTTTATCTGGCACAATCGACGCTTGGGCGAATGCAGAGCTCAAGAATGCAGAAGACCATTGCCTGACTGAGGAGGACCTCACTCAGTTGAAGGTAATTTGAATGGAAATTTTTTACCTTTCATTTATACCACAGTGATACAGACTTTGGGCTATAAACACGCACATTGCATAGAAATACCAGCAGAGGAAGTTGTAACGTTTGCAGTTGTATCTGCCTGGGTAGTTTCACTAAGGATGTTGCCTGTCTTTGGGGATACAGGTCTTGGAAACTAATGCACAGCTAGTGTATATGTGTAGTAAATGATTTTCAGTTGATGCAACACTGCCAATGCTGCTTTGGATGACAAAAGCCCCCTCATTCCTTTGTGAGTACAAACACATGGAGCAAAGAGAAGGCCTGTAGAGCTTGTAGCCTGGAGTACAGTGGTGCACAGAGAAGAAAGAAGAGAATGTGTATAGACTAATGATTCATTTTCCGGGTAGAAATGGAACCTCTGGGACAGCTGGGCAATGCACAGCTCAAGAAGAGGTTGCAGAGGTGGTTTATTTTCCCCTTGTCCCAGCATGTTCCTCACTGTAACTTTTTGCAGCCTCAACAGAGGGTGGCTGCTGAGCAACTCCAGGGGCTGCACAAGGGCAGACAGCAGCAGGCTTGGGCTGCCCGTGCCCCTTTAGCACAGATTATAACATTAATTCTTGGTATCAGGGTGCAGCTGGGTGTAAAAACACGTGCACTAGGTCTGTACCATTGAAGAGCTTCACGTACGGCGGTAAATATTTTAATTTCTAACTTTAGAGCCACAATGGACCAGATGTGCTGCTTTGTTGTGGTCGTAACCAGTGTCTACTAAGCAAAAATAATTTTCTGCTTGAATTCGATTGAGATACAGATATATCCCATATCCTCTTGTTTGGAAATTTGCAGGCAGATTTTCCTCCGTGTTTACAAGCTACAAATGGCCTGGTTTTTATTATGCTTGTTTGCAGTTTTCCTCCTACTGTCAGCACTGCTCATTTGTTTTAATTTGCAGAGCAGTAAAAAGCCAAGGTGCTCTTTGTGTATGGATCTTCACTAGGAAACAGTGGCATATCCGCTGTGCAGCAGTGGATATTTTGTCACATCATTGTTGTCTTTACCATAGTATTGCCAGAATTTACCTGAATTTAGGTCCCTGGAGGCTCCAGTGAAAATGCACCGGCTGGAAAATGCATCTTTAGGGCCATTTTGTTACCTGGAACATGCTCAAGTCCAGCATGATGTGGCCGTGCCCACAGTGTGACTGTGCTCCTCCTTAGGAAGGGCTGTGCTGGAGGTGGCTACACTGCTGCTTCCCTTTGAGAAATAAGTCTCATAGGAGGAGGGAGAAGAGGGCAAGGGACACAGAAACCATGTTCCCATGAGCCACTAAAAAAGCAGAATAGAAGGAGAGAAAACTGAACGCAGTGCGTTGGAATTTTTGTAAAATGATTCCAAGTGCAGAGGTCATTGGGTTGATTTATTGCTGTATTGTTACTCTTCTTTTGTTGATCCTGAAACATCTCTGCATTTATGTTAATTCCAAAAAGACCCCCAACCACTGCAATGTGTATCATGTCACACAGGGTTGAAACCCGGGGTCCTTTGTGAGCGCCCAGCAGAGCACTGGTGCATGTGTTTTCAAGGAGCCTGTCACAAAAGAACAGAGCAGTGAATTATTGGACTGTGTGTTTAAGGATAATTTCAGTATAAATAATGGGAGAGAAGTTCTGCTTTCCCCCTGTAGCCTGTATGCAAATGCAGACTCAAATTTTAAGGACTGCAGCACATGATTGGGTTCTGATGATTGCTTGTACAGAGACTACAGAAGGAATGCTTTGTCCTCAGGGAGCTTGGAATATCGATTTGGGAATATGAGACAATATGATTATCCTGTTCATAAGTTGAAGCTGGCATTTAACCTTCACATAACTGACTTGTTCCAAAATACAGTCAAACGAGTGGAGGTCTTTTCATATGCAAATTATTTACATTTAAAAAGTGCTTACAGCGTGCGTTGTAGTTTATCACATCCATACCAAAGCACGTGCCACCAGGATGCCAATTCTTGACTTCAAGTCTGTGACATCTGAGAATATCCCTTTTAAAAGAAGTAGCGAGACATAAATGCAAAATTAAAATTCTTTTCCTGAAAATTTACATGAAGCAAAATAATTAAGATTCTTAAATATATGCTAGATTTGCATTATCAGCTGCTTTGCCTGAGAAACATAGAGTGTTTCTGACTCGAATACATAAAATGCCTGAACTGCTAAAATGAAAATCAGGAAATGAACAAATTGTGACACCTCTATATACCCAAAAGCATAATCAGAATATTTTAATATAATTTTCTAACAGAAACAAAGAGATTTAATTTGGGGGGAAGCACACTTACCGATGTGATTTTTCCACCTTTAGGCATGCTTACGAGTCCAAGAGCAGAAACTCCAAAAATTCGACAGCACGGTGGCTGAGATAGAAGAACTTCTGAATAGTAATGAACCTCCACTGGAGCTACAGGTACAGAGAAGCTTTTGCAGCTAATACACCAGTACTCCTTACCACAGCCCCTCTTCTAGTATTGCCTTTGCCACCATCAGTTCCTGGTTTTATTTAAATCTGCTCAGGGAGAGTTGGAGGCATTTTGTTGCCAGTGGGCAGTGGCATTTCATTTGTTGTGTCTCTCAGGCTGTTACATGGTTAGAACCAAACCTGTCATTTTAAACACAAAGGTCTTTCTCATTTCTGTGCCTTTTTAGGCACTTGGGCCTGCCCAAAGAGGCTGATATCAGTGATATCTGGTGTTCAGCTGCTGGCCAGCAGCAGGGCACGATGAACCTCATCACCTCTTTGGGGATCCCAGGAACTCAGCTTTGCTGACTGCGTGTTTTAAACTCTGCCTTGACATAGCTCAGTGCAGCTTGGTAATGTGCAGTTTCTTGCATAGAGTGGTGTTTACTGTGATGTTTTCCTTTGGGATGCCACAAGGAAATCTTCATCTTTCTGTGTTGGCTTCACACAGCAAAGAATAACTTCATGTTTAAGACCATGTTAGCCTACCTTGCTCCTGTAGCAGTTCCCTAATCACCTGCTCACCGTGTCTGTCAGATGCACCTTGAGCTTGACCCCGTTCGACTATTTCTGTGTTTATCCTCAGCAGGCAGTGAACTCAGAGGAGTTTCACTGGGTAAAGTGATCTAAGGAGCTTAGGGCTTAGGGAAGGACTCAGCAACCTTGTTCTGTGCACGCTGTGCTCCTCGGGAGCACCAGCTGCCCTGAGTCCCTAGGGTGGTGTCCCACCATGTTCAGGACCTGTTGCTCCTTAGGGAATGGTCTTGAGCCAGAGCTCTCCACCTCTCTGCTGGCCTTTTTTTGGGTCACTGTGGGGAATTTTCCCCAGTGGAATCACTGCAGGGAGGTGTGTTACAAAGAGAGCTGCCACCCTCTTTTTCATGGCAGCCGAAGCTTGAGTAAGGCCTTTATCCAGCTCAGAGTAGGCACTGGAGAGATTGACAAATAAATTTGTTAATAAAACAGCAGCAGTAAATATACTAATAGAGATGAACTGAGATCATTCCTCCTCAGAAAAGCAGGACTTAAATGTTTTTCAATTTCTGGAGTGGGAGGGAAACAAATCGAAACAAACTGTAATTGAAACATCTGGACTTCAGATCACTTAATTTATTTTTATGTTTATCGTGGATTTTTGTAATATTCTAGGAAATCAATCCAGTATAATTGATATATGTTTATTTCCAATTTTAAGGTCATCAGATCATCTATTGTGCAAAAAATGGAGCTAATAAAAGAGCTCTTGTCAGCAAAGCGAGGGCCCAGCGAACTCACCGTGAATACAGCAGAACTGAAAGGAGACCTTGATCTGGCCAAGACACAGATTGGAATGACTGAATCACTTCTCAAAGCTTTATCTCCTTCAGACACCTTAGAGATCTTTACTAAACTAGAGGTAGCATGCTACAAATTGTGTATATTTTATAAATTTGTGTACAATTTCTCTCTTGGGCAAGTGTTCGTAAGTGTTCATCCTGTGTAAATTGTAAACTGCTGGAATAACTCAAGTGAAGAACCTGGCTTGGATATTTCCTTAAGCTGCCAGAAACATGGAAGAAAAGCCTCTTTTTACTGGAATTATCAGATATATTTAGTTAACCCTTGCAGCTGTTGGAAATGGTTAATCCTAGGCACAACAGCAATATTGCCACCCAGGATATGTTCAAGCAGTAGTGGGTGTTTGGGTTGTGTATTTTCCAAGAGTGGGTAATACACAGAGAATGCCTTTGTGCCCCCTGAGCCTGACTGCAAGGGGAGCTCCCAGTAGACAATTTCAGCCAAACATTTGCTGAAACTCGAGCTTGGAGGCTTAGGCTGGCAAGATTTAAACCTCCTGTGGAGCAATGAGTGGATTATGCACATTGTGGGTGTGAGATCACTAGTGTTTGGGGCAGTGAAATCACAGCCATTGGAGGAAAGATAGAGCTTTTAATTAATTCTCTAGCTCCCTCTAAGTTGCTTTTCAGTCCACAGAGTCTTGACACACAGAATAAGGAATTTAGGGGGTGGAATAATGCCTATGGCAGCTAAGGCATTATAGCTTGTAAGTATTATATGTTCTGGAACATGCAGTGGCACTATTCACCATCTGTTCTCTGTGGTCATGTTTGCATACAGGTGTATGCAAGGAGACTTTAGTGCTTTTACCTGCCTACTGATGGCCTTGTTAATGCCAATATGATTTAAGAAGTTATTTTGACACATAGGCGGGGCTAAACCCTTTTGCAAAACTCTAGTTTGTTCTAAAGCAGCTCTGTAAAGTGAACTGCTGCTTGCTCTTCAAAATTTTCATTTTAAAAATTTACCTGTGTTTTTTTAACCATAGGAGATACACCAGAAAATTCTGCAGCAAGAACACCTTGTGGCATTACTCCAGGAAGAGACGGATTGCCCTGATGTGGATGAATTAAATAAGCAGCTTAAATGTGTCACTGATTTGTTTAATAACAAGAAACATGTGCTTCAAGATCACTTTATTGGTGTTTTGAATCGTAAGTGAACACATTTTACGATTATTTACCTTTACAGGTTTGCATTGATTACCACAATGACTTAAAGGTTCTACAATTAATTGGTTAAGTGTCTGAAACTGCTTTGATACCCCAAATTGCCTCAGGTTTCTGAACAAGATAAAGATTTGCAGAAAAATCGGTTTTGATCCCAAAAAACCACTCAGTCTGAATCAAAGTATTTTGTTTCTTATTTTGGCATTTAAAAAAATAGATAAAAGAAGTGTAAAGCATAATTCAGGAACAAGTGCCAGAGTACTTAATTTAAAAATACAGAAATCCAATGCTTTAATTTTTTCCAGTTATTTTTTTATTTAAAGTTAGTTATAAGAATAAATAAAGTTATTACTCTTCGCTTTAAGCAAGACACAGGATTGTGCAGGTTGGAAGTTCAGCCCAAAGGTGGTCTCATGTCTTCAAATAGTATTAATATGTGTGGAAATGAGAAAAGTTTCCACTAGGCTATTCCAGGTCTTGTTTACCCAAACTGCTGTTTATAACAGACTGTTCCTAGAGAACAGGTGTGTTGATTGTCAACTAATGCTGGGTAAAAAAACCCCAAAATCTGCAGCATTTTCAGTCACATGTGCTGTAGTAAAAAGCAGCCTTTGACAGTGGCACTGATAAATGTAATTGTAAATTGTCTGAAGTCTTCATGTGAAATAGGATTTTCTTTCGCAGAATGCAATTAATGAAAAAACATTGGAATGTACCTTTTTTTTCAGGTCAGTGCAAGAATTTTAATGACTGGTTCAGCAGCACTCAGCTGTCTCTGAAGGATTGCTTTGAGCCCTCAGAAACAAAACCCATACTGGAAGAAAGGCAACAGAGGCTAAAAGTAAAGTATCAAACTATTGTAATTTCTAAAGCTGATTGTTCTTGAAGTGTTGTTCTTTTTACCCACAAGACTATTCTTGGGATTGAATTCTCTGCGGTGGCAGAGAAAGAACATCTCATGTAACTTAAAGCATTAGGAAAATAAGGGCAATGAAAATAAAACTTAATTGAAATGAAGTGTCAGTGTTCAGGTTCAGACAACTTGGGCAAGTGAGAGACAGGACAGTAGTTAATGAAAGTCAGTGGACCTTGACCAAGTACTTCAGTGTGCAAGGCTGCAGAAAGTCAAATATGTAGAGAGTAGCATGAAATTCTGACCCCCAGTGGACTCAAATGTGAAAAATTTGCATTTAATTTGTTGTAGCAAGATTTTCTCTCCAAATCAGACAGAATGGACAGAAAACAGGTGGAAAAAGCACAACATCTGCAAGAAGCAATCACAGTTAAGCAGCAGCAGGAGACAGAGTGATGTCAGTGCTAGATTTGGATGCTGCTTGCCTGTTTCTGTGTGTACCAGTACTGTAGAGAAGAAACTACGAGTCATCAACTCCACTTTCTCCTTATTTTACGAACAGCAACTTCTCCATTTACATGTGGAGTAGTCAGCAAACTGTGAATTAACATGTATTTCTTTTCAGGAACTGGAATTGCTGAAAAAAACCACTGGTGGAGATAACAGGAGCTGGAAAGCTCTTGTAACATAAATATCTATTACACTACAGCAAATCTGACAAATGCATCTTGTGTTTGTGCTCCTTTTCAGCACTTCCTAACATCTGAGGGCAGAGATAGAGACATCCAAGAAGTTAAAGCTTTATTGAATAAAGTGAAGCCTTACTTGCCCAAAGCAAGCATTAACCACCTCAACAGTCGTGTGAGAGATCAGGAGGCAGAACTACAAAGGCTGATCTCCAAATGTCAGAAACGGGAAAAGGAACTTGGTGCCTCTCTCCAGCAGCTCAGTAGGTAGGGAACTAAGATTGTGTCTGACATTTTAATCACAAATGGTATGAAATGATTCATTATTAAACAGCCACAGGGAATGGCAAACAACACTTCTTTTTATAAAAGATGGTATTTTAATGAAATGTTTTGTTGTATGTTTCATGTGGGGGTTTTTTTTCAAATTCATAGCAGACCTGTATGGAAACTATGGACAATTTCAGTGACATGAATGGAGACAGTTAAAATTAAGCTTATGTTTAAAATTTTGCTTGATCAGACTCTATACTGATGTTATTTTTTCAGCAAAGCACTTCTGCCAGCAGGTTTTAGCCATGTAATGCCTCTTATTTTGACCTGAGTCTGTATTTATACCTCTTTTAGCCTTGAAGAAAGCAGCATGGCTTTGGAAGAATGGCTCTCCTCTCAGGAGGAGAAAGTGAAAGAGATCAATAAAGATGATACAGAACTTGAAAACATCTATAAAACACTATTAATGCAGAGGTACTGGGTTTTTTGGTCTCTGTCTAAGAGCTGTCTTCTAAACAAGATTGTTCCACGTTGTTACAACAAATAGATGTTGATTAATTTTTTTTATTTTTCAGGAAACCATTTGACTCCCTGGCTCAGTTAGCAAATTCCTTGAGGGAGGCTGGGCTGACAGAATATGAAACCCTTTCAGAAGCCAGTAATCTTATCAGTAGATACCATGCACTGATAACACGTGTAAGTGAAATGGCAGGGAATACTGAGAGACTTCCAGTGGAAGGACAGAATTTTGAAGACCTTGCCCAGGATGTTTCTTGCTGGATCAAAAAGCTTGAGGAGGCTCTTAATAAGATGAGCTCACAAGAAAGTGAGTTGCCATCAGACGAAAGGATTAATCAGATAAAGGTATTGTGTTAAGTATATTCCTTTTTCACCTTCCACCTCAAGCTAATGCTTGATGAGCCAGTACCTCCTGAAAGGTACTGTCACTGCTCATGGCCTGTAGTTTTGTCATTTGAGCATTGTCTTTTATTTGTCAGCAAAATATGGGTCTTGTTAGTAGAGAATAATTAATAAATCAGCCTAATTATCCCAGACTTTGAAAATTAGACGATCTATCTGTTTGTGTGTCAGTTATGTAATATATTGGAAGAAGACTCCTGTTGTCTTGAACAGCAGTATGAAAAAAATAATGGTAATGCTTTTTATTTTGTAACCAAAAATAGTTGTATATGCACTGCTTCTGCTTCTTGATTAATACAGGAAATCACAACTCTCAGAGATGAAGGAGAGGCCAAAATACAGAGCATGGTTGCTCTAGGAGAAACTATATTGAGAAATGAGGAAAATAAGAAGCCAGAGGTTCAGCAGACTATTTCTGAGCTCCAGAAAAAGTGGGAAAACATCTGTCAGCTGGCCACTGAATATAGCAGGTAATGTGGAATTTGCCAGGAGGCAGTGGAGATCACTTACTGCTATATTGATTTTTTCTCTTCTTCCTGCACCAGTTCCATTACATTTCTGTTCTTTGGGAGCAGAATGAGATACTTACAGAATAGTTGTGTTTCTGCAGAGTTGTGGAGGGGCAGGTCACAGTTTGGCCTGAATGGTCAGGTGGGAAATAGCCAGAGACACTTTCTGGTGTGGTCACGAATATCCAGAGAATCTCCTGTTGCCTTCTGTTATTATTGAGCTCTCAGTACAAACGGCACAAGAGGCGCTCAGGAGGATGGAGCGTTGGCCGTGTTGGATCCAGCACAGCAGAATGCAGAACACCCCCTTCACAGTCAGTTGGAGACAGGAGAGGAGGTGCTCTGCATGTCTGAAGAGATGCTCAGGACCTTGCAGGATCAGGCTCGTGAGCAGCAGATGCAACACGGGAAGAGCAGCAGTGAGAAGCTGGAACAGGGAACTTGGCGCAAGAGCACTTCACGTATGCGAGGCTGTGCTTTGTTCATTTGCCAAAAAATGTGAATCTTGAGGGGCAGAACCCAAAACAATGAAGCTTTGCTTTTGTCCATGATTATCCTGCTGTACTTTACAGAATGATAGCCAGACTATTTATTTGTGTGGGATCATATTTTCGAATGTTGGCATTTAAGTTCCATCTGGAAGATATCTGAGCTCCATCACTAAATGTGAACATACAAATGTTACTTATGTCTCATTGCATACTTCCTGTGGACAAATGCAACCTGTTCACCTGCAGCAGATCAGCATGCTTGCTTATAAAGCACACAAAGAGAAATCCAATGTAAAGGTCAGGAAAGTAATCACTGGATTGTACTAACATGGCGCATATTGCATATGCTGCTTTTGTTGCCTGTATCTCTAAAACGTTCCCCCGCCCAACTAAATGTGATGTGTATCTTCTACAGAGCATTCCCTTTCAGGAGGCTGTCATGGGAAGTCAAGGAAAGCAGATTCATAACCGTGTTGTAGTTTTTTAAACAGAATTTCTGCTGCAAGGAAAAGCAGAAAAATACAGAGCATGAGCATCACATCTCAGATGCTAGAAACTGTGGGTTTATAGGTTAGGGTGTAAGAGGGTTAGTAATTTGTCCTGCATTTAAGTCCAGTTCATCTGCAATAACTTCAGTGTTTTTCATCACCTTGAAAATTCCAGTCTGATCACTAATTTAAAATCTGGAGAAAAAAGTATTCGGTACACTCAAGTTTGTTCTAATGGTTGACTTGTTCACACTTTGACATTTTCTAGGTAATCAATCCATTTGTTTTTTCAACACTACTAAACACAGCATTTTTTTCTTAGCCCTCAAGAGCCACTTCAGTGCAACAGGGAGCAATATGAGCAAAGCAAAGAAGATCTGAGACAGGCTCTAATGGAACTGGAGAAACAGCAACAGGAGATTTTTGCCCTTCAGCCTGGTTTGGAGGAGAAGCAAGCTCAGCTGGCAAACTATGCTGACCTCCTGCAGAAAACAGAAGCCTTAACTTCCCAATTTAGCAAACTGAAAAGCCAGGAAGAGCATCTACAGGGCCACACTGTTGCTCCCTGCTTCACAGAGGCAGAATGGTCAGAATTAAAGCACCAACACGAAAATCTGCTCAGCCAGCTCCAGGTTGGGACCTCGCTCTCTTTCCTTTCCTGTTGGCTGCAGTTCTCACTGTTCAGCTTGTGGTGTCATTCAGGTGGGAGGTTTATGAGGAAAGCTGGGAGTGGAAGAAGTTCCTTTGAAAAAGGGCAGGGAATTTCTCCCTCTTTCTCTGAGAGATAAATATTGAAACAAATGAGACCAAAGTAAGTGTGAAGAACATTTTGTACCTGTATAAACAGATTTGAATTGCTATAATATGAAGCATTTGTTCTTACACTCTTCAAGCCATAGTAGGTTTTCTTCCTTTCGGAAGGATGAATTTGGAAAACATCTGAAAGATTCTTCTCCAGCATCTTGCTTGTTCTTGGTTTCACCCGATGTAGTGCAAATTTGATTTGTACCCCTGTATGGCACTCTGCCTCTAATGTTTCATCTATTTTAAGAGAAAACACCCTTTTTAGAAACACATTCCTATGACATGCCAACCCTTTTGCTTCCTGCTATTAATAAAAATTTTGTTCATGATGGAGTCCATAATGTGCTGGGGAGAAAGCAAAATGGTTTTGTGGTTAACCTGTGGTTAGCCAGGTATTTTATGGGAAACAAGCAAGTTTGTTGTGCTGGTGAGGTCCTGGAAAAGCTGCAGCAGTCTGTGGATGATTATGTTTGTTTGAGATAGTGGTGGACTAATTCTAGAAACTCCTTTGTTTCTAGACCATCATGCAGACGTTGGAAAGCCCTGTTCAAGATCACCAGCAGGTTCGGGGTATGGTAACAGGCCTGGGCACTGAGCTGAAAACTGTCTCTGAGAAGCTTGCTGAGTGTGATGGTCCAGCAATGGAACAATCATCAGCTGAGCAAAACCAGTTGAAATCACAGGTATGTTGCAGTTTCTGCATCACATTTGTAAAAGGGAACTGCTCGTGGTCAAACTGAAAAGCTACGAAACCTTTCTAAAATAAAAAGTACGTGATGTTCCTTTTATCAAGATAATTGTGGGACTAAAACCACTCTTAAAGAACTGGGGGGACCTGTACTGTTAACTGAAGGTTCAGGAGGAATTGTCCTAGCTCAAGCACACAGGATTCTTCAGTTTGGTTGGTGGGGATTCCTTCTTTCCTCTCAGGGCATAGTGAGATCACTAAATTTGGTGCTAGTAAGTGTCTTTAAATTAGCCAGTGTGGAAAGCTTAGGAAAATGTCAGTGAGCCAAGTTCAGTTCTAAGAAGTGTCCTTCATGCATAAGTAGACATTCTGCTCTGTGGCAGAATGCAAATCAGTCTTGTAGCTGTGAGCATAGAGAGCTACTGGAAGCTGAAACCATTGCTCAGATATGGATCACTGCAATTCCCTGTCCTTCAGAACTTGCTATACCTCTAAGGAAGGAAAAAGGAATAGGAGAGAAGGCAGGGAGAATAATCTGTTCAGAACTTGGAAGGATCATTGTGTACCACCCAGTGTGCTATGGGATTGTTTTATCACTGCAATGCTTTTAGCCTCAGGTGTTCTCTCTGCATAAAAATGGCTAACAAAATTACTGGTTTAGCATTTGACTTTCTGCAGCAAACAGGTCTGCATGTACCTGTCAACGCAGTTGTTCACAACAAGTATTTACGATTTTAGGGATTGACTTTAGATCTTAACAGTAGGTGTACTGAGTGAAGATACTTTTCAAATAAAATGTTTTCTTCGTGTTTAAAGGAACAACAGGGACCTCTTAGTCGATGTGAAGACACTGTAAAGAAAAGTTTGGTTTTAGCAGAAACTGTTAAACAAAACACCTCTTCGCCAGAACAGGAGTTTATTAAGGATGAGATTGAAACACTTCAGAGTGAACACAAAAGTCTGGAAGAAAGACTTGAAAATGTCAAGCAAGAGAAGGAAAACATTTTCAGTGAAGCCCTTGAGTTAAAAGATGAGTTTGGTAATGAGGTACAAAAGGAAGATAAGGCAGATACAATGCTGAAGAGAGAGACACAGATCACTTCTGATACTCGAATCTCTGCAGAGGAGACCCCCACACCAGTGGAGCTGAAGGAGCCTCTGGAGATGCGTGATGTGAGTTTATTTGTTGACAGTAACAACAATGGAAAACTGGCTGAAGAGACATCTCAAATGTCTTCTGTGTGTCACATCCTTAATTTCACTGAAATTAAGCCTCCTGTAAGTACAAGTGTATAAATCAAAGAAGTGGGAAGAACTCGACCTTAACTTGTTATAACAAGTCTGTAACAAGCCAGTAACATATTCAAAGCAGCAGTTTTCCATTTAAATACAATTCCATTTAAATGCATGTAACTTTCTCTTGTCACTAATTAGAGCAGGTATCCTTGGTCAGGATGCAGGGAGAAGGTGTAGAGATGGGAAAATTGCAGCTACACCTCTGCCAAAGAGCTTTGAGAGCTTCTCTTAAACCAGTGAGACTTGTTTAGAACTGCAGCACAGTATTTGTCCTGTTTGTTTTCAGAGAGAATAATTTCTACCATTCAGAGATTGAATGTTAAAATACAATGTTTATGGCAACACAAGCAGATTTTCTTTTCTATCATTTCTCTTAGGGTCAAGATGTAAATGGAAATATATCAGAGAAAGAGAAGCAGAATGCTCCAGTTTTGGAGGAAAGCAGTGTGTTGTCAGACAGCCCATTACAGGACATTCAGCACAGCAAGGAGAGATTGGGGCAGGCTGTTCAGGTACCTGACAAATGTGTTTTAATATATGACAGTGTATATATATATGGGGGGGTGTGTGTGTGTTCATTAGAAATCCATATGGAATTCCTTAAAATTTGTTGTCTTAGAGGCATGTTTTCCTTATCTGATGAAAGGAATGATAAATTATGTTTTCTCCAAATCATCCCTTCAGCCTTGCTCATGTGAAGAGTGCAAGAGATCAAAGTGATTATCTCTGCAAACCCCCAGGGCTTGGACCCACTTTGTCCATGATGCAAAATCCACCACATACCTGTGATTTCATAAAATCACAGAATGGTTTGGGTTGGAAAGGATGCTAAAGTTCATCTCGTTCCAACCCCCTGCCATGGGCAGGGACACCCTTCACTAGGCCAGGTTGCTCAGAGCCCCATCCAGCCTGGCCTTGGGCACTTTCAGGGATGGAAATTCACCAGGTTTCATCACTATAGGCAATGGGAGGTCACTAACCTGGAACTGCTGACCTTTATGAAACCTCAGGACATTGACGCTGTAAATGACTTGTAAAAATGTAAACGTGTGCTAAGCTTGAGGGAGTGATTTGGAGTACTCCCTCATCGACCTGACCATGGAGTAATAAGAGTATCTGGGAGAGATGACCATCAGAATACCAGAGTGGGAACTGTCCATACTGGGATTTCTGGAGATGGGCAAGATCAATAGTTACCAAATGTGTCTAATCAGAAACTTTTATAACCATGTTAAAAATCATGTGAGCAGTTACTTCTGTTTGCTTTGTCCTGAAACTGTTTCAGAGTGGTTAAGGTCCCAAAATGGCAAACTGGTCTGACCAGGGGTTTCCAGCTCTCTGGGTTGGGGTTCCCTCAGCCTTTTCCTTCATTCATTAAGCTAAAGGGAAGAGAGAGTAGACAGATTGTGGAGTAGGAAGTGTCTTAGCAAACTTAAATTTTGTGCTGTGACATTTTGCATTTTCCAAATCAGGAGGAGGCTGATAAGGAGAGCCCAGATATGGACAGACGTGACAGGGTCCAAGAGGATGTTCTGGACAGTGCAGTTCTGGGTGGTGAAGCAGAACTGGAAAGACATCAGGATGGTGTTAGTATTGAAGGTGATGAATCCAGGAAAAAAACCCATCCAGCACAGGTAACTGGACATGAGATTGCACTGGAGGGGTTGAATTTGAGGGTGTATGTATAAACAGTTAGTTGCAGTGGGGATGATACTACTAATATAAATGAGTAAGAAAAGCCTCAAGTTTACACTGAGCTAATTTTGTCTGATGTGATACTTAGTATGTGGTAACTCACTTAATTCTATCCTGTACATTTAAAATTAGTATAGAGGGAGGTTTTTTCTTTAGTGGTTTGCTGAGGACATCTCATTCCAAGGGATGTTGCATTCCAAGTCACCTGGATGTATTGTGAAATCTCCTGACCATTTTGCCTGAATACTGTTGTTGTGCTTCACTGGCTTGCATTTATATAGATTTCTTATTTACATATTTACTTTGCATGTGCGAGGCTGCATTTGCAATGCTGTGCCCTGTGTGGTGCACCCTGGTACAAGGGGAATTTTGACACCAGAGCAGTGTTTAGGAGCTGGAGCCATAATGAGTGGGAAGAGGCCAAGTTCCTGTTGGAGATGAAGGGGCTGACAGGGGTCTCGTTGCTGTCATCCCCTCCCTGAAGAGGGGAGGTGTTACAGAGCCAGACTCTTCTCAGAATTTCAGTTCTAGCAAACTCTGTGAGACAACTGAAACCTACATCCAGCAAATCTCCAGGTTACCCACTGTCCTGCCTGGGTGTCTAACCAGACACTCTCTGTCTACAGTACAAGTCCAAGTCCTCAGGAAAAAGCTAAGCCTTTTAAAAAATGCATTCAAGACTGTGTCCAGGAGCACACAATTCAAGGTCTCTGCTTAGAATAATGAAATACGAACAGCGTAGGTCAGAACCCTTGCAATTTATTCTAAAAGTTTATGACAAAATTACAGCACTGCTTCTTGTAAGTGGGTTTCTTTGCCATAACCTTGCCCACAGTAAATTATGAGATGTAATTATGGTTTTCCTCATCTACCTATAATTATGGGCTTCATAACTTTCTCATCTCAAGCACTGTAATTACTACTCGGCAGGTTTGATTAGAGCTTTTTGATTACTGGTTTCTTTTGTTTTTCTTACACCAAAAGGAGAAACCTAGTGATGTCGAGAATCAGTCATATAGAGAAGATGGGGGGCAGGTTCAACAGAAGGTTTGCCAGAAAGGTCGAGTCCTGGAATCTACAGCAGATGAGAAAAATGGTCTGGGATCTAATCCCCCAGTTCCTGCACATGAGGTAACCCACAGTCTGTTATTTCAAGTGAAATTTTCCAGTTGTTCAATTTTTGTTTCCCCTTGGGCTTCAGATGAAGTTTTAAAAGAAGAGACAATTACTCGCATCAAAATCAAGACCATTGTGTATAGTTCTTATTTATGTCTATGATAGTTTTGAACTTCATCCAAAGTGCTTGCCACATCGTAATTTTCAGTGGATCTGTTCAAAATAAAAGTTCACCCTAGTTTTTAGAGCCATCATAATCAGTCTGTATGATATTCAGAGTTTCTCTTTAAACTGGTAATCAGGGACTTCTTTCCATGTTGTTACAGTTAGTTATGATAGTTTTGCCATCGTAAGGAAGGCAGATCAGGAAACTGAAATCCAGGGGTGATCCAGCGTAAGAAAATAAATGAAATAAAGTAGAGAAAGGAGAAGAGATTCAAGCTGAATTAATGAAAAAGTACATTACTAAATCTACTCTTCTTTAAGAGTAAGGGAGTTACATCAGAAGTGCCCTGTGACTGCTGATCTTGGACACCACATTCTTAAGTTGAAGGTAGGGCTGGATCTAATCTTCAAGGTGAATCTGTAGGCAGGTCCACAGCTGGCCTGTCTGTGGGCAGGTCTTACCTGGGACTTGCATATCTGCTCTAACTGGAAACCCAACAAAATCTCCCAAAGGTGGTGAGATTTTGAAGAAGTCCCTGCTGACTGGAAGCTTAGCAGTGTTATTCCAATTTACAAAAAGGATGTGAGGGAGGATCCAGGAAACTACAGACTTGTTAGACTAACCCCAGTTCCTGGAAAAATTATGGAGGTCATACTGGGTAGTGTTGAAAGCATTTAAGGAGCAGTGCAATCGTCATAGAATTGTTTAGGTAGAAAAAGACTTCTAAGACCATCAAGTCCAACCATTAACCCGGCACTACCAAGTTCACCACTAAACCATGTCACCAAGTGCCACATCTACATGTCTTTTCAATCCCTCCAGGGGTGGTGACCCACCACTGCCATGGGCAGCCTGTTCCAGTACTTGACCACCTTTTCATTGAGGGAATCTTTCCTAATATCCAATCTAAACCTCCCCTGGGGCAACTTGAGGCCATTTCCTCCTCTCCTGTCACTTGTTACCTGGGAAAAGAGACCAACCCCACCTGGCTGCACCTTCCTGTCAGGGAGTTGTAAAGAGTGATAAGGTCTCCTCTCAACCTCCTTTTCTCCAGGCTAAACAGCCCCAGACTTGTGCTCCAGACCCTTCCCCAGCTCTGTTGCCCTTCTCTGGACACACTCCAGCACCTCATGTAGTGAGGGTTCCAAAACTGGACTCAGAATTTGAGGTGCAGCCTCCCCTGTCTGTATCCATGGAGGCAGTGCCACAGTGGGCAATGACAACATCACACAAACAAGCAAAACAAGTACACAGCAAGGTTTTTCTTAAAGTCAGGACACTTGTCTGTGTCTTTTGATGTGTTGATATTTCAGTCTGGTAAAGTGGATTTCCTACTTTCTATGTGATAGCTTAGCTGAGTTTTAATGCTTACTTCAGTTCTATGGCACTCCAGCGTCTCTTGAGATTAAATCTTTTGTCTGAATTGATACAACTGTTACGGATATGTACACAGAGAAATTGAAAAGTTCTCCAACTGACCACTTCATAGAGTGGCCTCTTCAGTTTTGACTGAAAATAACCAAGAGTTCAAATAAATAGAACTGTTCTTCTCTGATAATGTGTACTATGTGCTCTATGTTTCCCACACTTGAAAGCAGGTATATTTTGCATAGCTCATGACCCACGAAGGGACAGATGACGGCGACAGCTCACAAGTGGTATATGGCTGCAGGGATAGCTGGCTGCTTCTAGTAGAACAGTATCTAAAGTAGCAATACATTAAGTTTATCAAACAAGAATTTTTGTACTGTTGTTTATTTTAGATGTTAAGTACCATGGAGAAGCTCACACTGCAGTAATATCTGTGTATTTGTATGCATTCATTCATGTAAAGTTTATACATGGAACAGATCACCAGGTATAGGCAGGTACTGGGAGAAGGGAAATGCAGAAACATTTTTAAGGTGTCATCACGTGATCCAACTACCCCATGACATTTCATTTATGGTGCTGTCTGCAATAGCTGAAGGTGATGTTAAACCTGGCTCCAGCCCAAGTGACTTGTCCTTCTGCCGTGGGAATCAGAGGCTGGCTCTGGAGCCTCCTAATCACTTCCTCCCCACCCTGATTGAGACGTGACTCCCTACTGCTCTCATCTTACCCCAGGTTTTGGATAGCACTTGTGACAGTGGCAGCTGTGGCTTTGTGTCACAGCCAAGCTGCTTCATGCATGAGCTGCCCTGTGAAGAAGAGCTGAAGAGGTGTCCTGGTGAAGGACACAGCAGGATTGTCAGGGCAGGTGCTGAACAGAAGGAATGTGGGTGTGAGGACAGGATAAAGTTCTATGAATATGTAAGGAAGAGAGGGAGAAGACAAGACAGACCTGTGAATTTATCAGTAGCAGAGGTGGGTGCAGGGAGGATGTTATTTGAAGGTGAGGATGTCAGAGTTTCACTTAAAATGATGGGCAGAGATTTCAAAGCTATCTGAGCAGTGCTGATAGGCCAGGGTGACTGCAGGGGTGGGGGACACTGATGGAGCTTTCAGTTCCTGGGTCCTGGTTGATCCATAGAGGCTGTGGGGGAAACCACAGCAGGATTTAGGCATGGCTTAAATATGTGAAGCAAAGTGCTGCAGTCAGAAAACTTACTGGTTTAGAGCCTTCAGAAATAAGAATCTTGTTTTGTGTTGTAGGCCACAGGTGCAGAAGTGGTTGTCCAGAAGGAACTATTTCCCAGAGTGCAAGTAAACACTGAATATTTTGAAGAGGAACAAAAGGTCAATGAGCTGAAAAATGAAGTGGCTGAACTGGATATGGTGCTTATAAATGAGCAACTGAAAGAGCTGGAGGTATGGAAACTGCAAAGCCATTCCTCGTTGTTAATGTAGTGATACACTTGCAGAACTGTGATTCACTTGGGCAAACCAAAATTGTTGCCCATAGCCTTATCTGAGGTTTGACTGCACGATGAGTCAGTTTGTCTGCAAACACCGGGATTTGATGCATGCCCATGTAAACCCCACAGTTTGTACTGCTCTTCCAGAGTGCAGCAGTAGGTACACCTAGAATTGCACGTGTGCTTCCGTGAGGTGCTCCTTTGCTTGTGGATGAGCAGGAATGTGTTTGTAGGTGAATCAGTATTTAGCAGTATTTTGTGTTGAAAGCTGAGAGTCTTTAAGGTCATCCTTTAATCCCCTCTCTCTCTGTGGTGGGCTTGATTGCAGAATTTAAAAGCTGAGCTGGAAGCATGGAAAGCAAAGTCTTTGTGCCATAGTGAAGAAGCAATTCCCAATGGAACAGGATCAAATGGAGCAGAGCTGCAAACCACGGAGCCTGCGGTGCCCTGCTGGGACAGGCTGCTCCAGGAACTAGAAGCTGTTAAGGCAGTGAAGCAACAACAGTGCTGTTTAATTAATGAATACCAGAAAAATCTTTCTGCGGCACAGTCCTCAATGAAAAATTTGTCAACAGAAAAAGATAACATAAAAATGTAAGTATAGTGGAGGGGTTTGGTTAAGAGGTTGCAGAACAAATGTGGTCCTACACTGAATTCCGTGCTGTGCTTCAGAAATGCTCGGACAAGAACGTGGAGTTATATCCACTTCAAGAGAAGTCTTAGAGGTTTGTGAGTTTGTGGACAGAGTTAAGCAGAAGAATTTCTGGTGGTTCTCTGCTATCCTTAAGCAACATCTACTCTCTTTAGGCAAAACAAAGAAATAGTTGCTGGGCTAAAAGCATATAAAAATCCATCTTAAAAAATTTTTTTTTAAATGTGGCAGATGTGAAATACTCATTTTTCTCTAAGTACTCACTAATTCTAATTTTTTTTCTGAGTGAAATACCTCTTTATTCTGAAAACTAACCTTACTTGATAGGAAGAATTCCATGGCAATAAGTAAGTCTGCATTACCAATTCAGAGGTAACCAGTGCACAAAAAATATTTACTGTGTTTTGTGAATTAGTCTTCAAAACACAAATCTAGTTTGTCATAGTAACATATCAAAATAATTTGAAAATCTTTAAAATTTATGAAATTGTTAATTTGCACCAAAGAGATTCAAAAAATGTAATAAAAATCTATCTGCTAAATGTATTTTAGATGGGCATTTTAAAATACTCCTGGAAGTAAAAGATTAATAGATTCATTTGGAAGAGTTTATCTTGCGTGAATGGAAATTTCTCAGTCTTTTTTGTAACCAAGTTTTATCTTCATTTTCAGCCAGAAATTACTATAAAATGTTGTTAATTCACTTAGAGGTAACACTGGTGTTGATTTTTAAAACGAGGCCTACAGTCTATATTATATATATTATATATACTGCAATTTTAGAGAATATACAGTAGAGCATATCTTTTCTGAAGAGATATCTGTGAACAGTGAATGCTCTACTGATAAGCAAGAAATAATGATACTGCAAGGGTGGTTATGGAATTCCTAAAAGAACATTGAGAGATACATGCAATTAAGTGCATAAAGTCAGTGAATTGTACTCTAAACAGTGAAATTTGTTTTTAAAAACATCTTTGTATAAGGAGAATTCATTATTTTTGAACACTACTCATATTTTTGGCAGGGGTCCTATGAACAACACAGTTCTTCTGGAGAAAATTAAGGCATGCATAGAGTCCTTACGAAAAGAAAGAGATGTCTTAAACCAGTTGCAGAGTCAGCAAGAAGTTTTATCTCAGCATTTGACATGCATGGATAAAGTGTTGACAGAAAGCCAAATGAGGCAACTGGAGCACTGGTGGCAGCACATGGAACAAGCAGTGCAAAAGAAACATGATCAGGTGGTGGCAGAAATCGATGAATTTAACCTGCTCATGAATAAAGCACGGGATATTCAGAGGCTGATACAAGAACAGTATTTGCAAGCAGAGTTACATTCCTCAGCTGCAGGAAAAGCCAAAGACCCTCTGATTTGGACCACAGAGCTACAGGACATTAAACATGGTCTTTCTCTGTTAAAAAGAAGGATTGAGCTGCAGATGAAAAGAATTTGGAGTGATCAAGAGAAGGTAGCTTTGGAGAACTCTATACATGATTTGCAGAGCAAATTGGAAGCATTATCAGCACAACAAACTCCTCAAGGGGATATTCAGACCACTGGTCCTGCTCTCATGAAACATGAGATGATGAAGAGGCTGAAAGAAAATATTTCATGGGTCAAAGATTCACTGTCCCACCTTGATCAGAAAGCAGCACTTTTCCCCAGTGATGTCAAATCACAGATCAGAAATTGTCAGCTTATGAACACAGAAGTCCTGAACAGAGAACCTGTGATTGTATCCCTGGATTATGGGCTCCAGCACATCCTTCCCAGCTTGGAGCCAGAGGAGGTCTCTGATATGACCTTCCTTCTACAAACATTGAAGAATTCATACAAGGCTCTTGTTTTAAAATCTGCTCAAAGGCTGCAGCACTTGGCGCTCCAGCTGGAGGAGAGGCAAAGACTCACTGCAGAAATAGACAAAGTTCACTCCCAGCTTTGCAAAGCCGAGCTGATGGCCAGGCCTGACCCAGACCAAACCAGCACATGCTCAGAGCTGGTCAGCCAACAAGCCATTCTAAAGGAGATGCTGAAGGACATACAGGAAATAGAAGGGCTTATCTCATCCCACTGCAAAGAGAGTCAGGTCACATCTGGGCAGCTGAGCCTGTCTGAACAGCTATTCTTGATTGATCAGTTGAGAAGTCTGAAGAATAGAGCAAGGAAGACACAGAGGCAAATTCAAAGTAAACTTCATGAAGTAGAAAAAAAGACAGCTGTCTCCAGAGAGTTTGCTGAAGGAATAGCTTCATTGCAGGAGGATCTTAATGATCTAGAGGATGGTGAAACAAACCTGAAAGATGATGAATTAGTAGGTGCCGAGCAGGGACTGAAGGACAAATGCAAAGCACTGCAAGAAAAAGCTTTAGCTTTTCAGTCAAATTTGTCACAAGTAATGAAGTATAAGGAAATATTTGAATGCGTAGGTCTGAAATGGGACTCACTGCAGCTGGATGAATTGCAAACTAAATTTTCTAAAATTAAAAATAAAATTAAAGGAAAGATAATACACTTGGAAAATATTCTTAGGGAATGGGATAAGATTCAAGTATTGCTAAATGAAATCCAGACTGTGACATCCACTGTAAGAAAAGAAGCTAATATCCTAAATGATAGCTCCAGCTCTTCTCCTGCTGAGAATGTCGTATCTGCACAGATTCTATTGCAGGCAGTTCAACAAATCTTGTACTTAACCCAGGAGGCAGCAAGTCAAATAAACAAAAATGAGGTCTTTGATACATCATTCAAAGAATCTAAGAGGAAAGAAATAACTAGCCTGGAGAAAAATGTTGAGGAATTGAAGCAGTTTCTTCAAAACTTGGTCTCTGGGCTCCAGAGTGTAAACAAGGAAGGTAGCCAGAATGAAGTAGAAAATATATTCCACATCATAAAGCATATTCAATTAGAACTCCAGCAGCCACTTGTGGTAGACATAAATACAATGCAGGACGAAAAGCTGCGATGGGAAGCAATTCAGAATATGATGGAAGCAAAGTTTTCTGCTCTTAGATGTATAATGGAAAAAGAGAGGGAAAACCAAGAAGAAAAATCTCCTGCTGCTGCTATAGAAACAAAGTTAGAGACACTGCAAGGCCAGGAAGCACAACTGAAGGCAGACGTTGCTGCCCGTGTTGTAAGTATATTTAATGAAAGTGAAGTATTGACATATGCCTTTCCCCAATAATTAGATTGGGTGTCTGGGACTGTGGTGTTTTTATTTTGATGACTCACATCCTCATTTATTCTAACAGCTGAATTGGCCCCTGATCATCTCTGCATTGGTGGATAGGGTGGGAATCATGATAGAAACCCAGGATACAAAGAAAGTTGTGTTCAATTTGATTATAATCAATCATTGGGGATTAGCACAAGAAAAGAATGGTAAAGAGGAGGAAGGAAAAGGCTGTGTTGAAATGTTCAGCTGAAGAGAGACTGGGTGCAGTCATCCTGTGATTATAGGCAGCATTTTCAATAGTAACAATGATGAAAAAATCCAGGCACCTTCTTTCTGCTATAAAGAGTTGGGAATGATCAAGAAGATTAAAGCACAGGTCAAACCAGTGTGATCAGGAAGGGGGGAAATAATTCCTGTCCTGAAGGCAGTCAGTCCATGGGTTACACCACTGCTCTGTGACTACATAGGTAGCAAAATGTGTTTGCCACATGTCTTCCCTGACCTCCTCAGGCCAATTCTGGGAGCATTGGTCTCAAGGACAGCCAAGTGTGAAATTCTAAGACCATGTGGTGATCCAGAGGGGCACAGCAGCCTTTCTTCATTGTTCCTTTGTCTTTTAAATGCTTTCAGAGTGCCCTGGAGGAGGCATGTAGGGCTGGTGAGCTTTATACCAAGGCCTTTCAGAGGGCTGCCAGGTTCCTAGAGGACTATGAAGCTCCAGCCCAGGCTGCTGCAGCAGAGCTCTGTAGCTCAGAGGAGATCTGTCAGACTCCTCAGTGGAAAGAGGAAGAGTTCAACTCTGCAAAGGCTGACTTAGAAAACTTGCACTCCAAGCTGAAAAACCTGGTGAAGCCAGAAGACAAAGTATGTCTGGAAAATGCTGTAAGAGAACTGGTGGAAAAAAGTTTGGCATTAAGGAAGAAGGCTCAAAGAAAGGAAGCTGATGAACAGAGGTGGGTTTAAGAGATTTTCATAGATCTTGTTCCTTATTATGAGGAACTTGACTGAAAATAAATCCAGTGGTGTTTCTGCTCTGATAGAAAATCAGGTATTCAGAAATTCCAGCAGAAAGAACTGTAAGCATTCCTGTTGTTCTCAGGTGTGATTGTTAAGGAAGGAAAATTGCCAGAAAATAACCATATTGCTACTAATTTACAGTGCAGTCATTTGCTGTATATTCCAAACCGTGGGGCTTGATTGAGAGTCATAGGGTGCCAGAATCAGAAGAAAGCACATTTCTACAGTCTCTAATTCAGTCCTGGTGGAGGTTAGAATAGTTTTCAGAGGGTCCCTAATTCATGTCTTCCACAGGCTGTTCTGATGGCTTGAGAAAGTAAAGTCCAAACAAGGCACAGGCTGTAGTTTCCTTCCTTCAGGTACAGAAGAAGTCTGGAGGGCCTTCAGATACATGTATAGAAAAAGTTTGGGAGAGAGAGTAAAGGATTTTTAAACTGCTTGATCGTGATCCAGTGGTCAGTACCTCAGGTATCAGTCCTGAAGTGTTTAAGAAATGCTAATTGACAATAACTTGTGAAACAGTCAGGACTAGAAGTTCATAAGGTTTTTTAAAACTTTTATTCTATTGGGCATTATGGTTGGAGAGAGGAACAAAACCATGAAATTTTAATTGCTCTGTTCATTGTTTTGTGCAGGTATTTTGAAAAACACAAAAGCTACACAGAAACCAAAGATAAAGTGTGTGATAATCTTGAGAAACTGGAAAAGATGCTTAGACAGTCTTTGTCTAAAATTCCAATGTCTTATAAAGAAGCTTTGGAGCATTTGGAAGAAAGCAAGGTAAGAAAGGCTCTGAAGAACTTGAAAAGCTCATGCAAAACTAATGCAGCTATGCACTCCATGTGATATAGTAGAAAGAAGTGGAATTCTTTATTCTGTATTTATATATATGTACATATAAATTTAGGATAAAATCTTTATCCTGTATGTGTATATAAAACCACAGAATATATTAATATATTTACATACTCGTTAAAAGACCAGATATAATAGACCATGTGAAATGAGTATATCTTACTGGTGTAGAAATCAAACATTTTATTTACCCCATCTTTCTCTACAGTCTTAGCCAACAGAATTCTCTCATTATGACCCTGTTATACCAGCTCAGTGGAGCAATTGCCATTTTCCTAGAGGATCCTAATCATGTTACTGAATACTTCATTAATACTTCCAACTGTAGCATTTTCTTTATTTATGTGTTTTTTTTTTTCCTCTAAGATTTTAGCCTCCAGCATTGACTCTGCTGAAGAGGATCTTGTGAAGCTGAGGCAGATCTCTGGAGAGCTGATGAGGTTATGCAGAGGAAGTGACAGGGCCCTGGGCAGGATTGTAGCAGTGCTGTGGGAAAACTGGCTGGGTTTGCTTGAGGCAGCCAAAGGGCTGGAAATTACCTGTGAAGAGCTAAAGCAGGAATGGAAATTCATCAATGAAGAGGTGAGTTGCTCAGCATCTGTAAGTTTGGGGGCTGGAGATGGGGCTGTGAGTAAAATGGCCTGTAAAGGGCTGAGATCAGTGCAGGACATCATTTCCCACCCTCTGCTCAGTTATCCCCATCCTTTCTTGAACCCAGAGTCAGAAATGGTGGGGATATTTGTTCAACCCTTGGAACCCAGAACAACTCTGCATGGGGTTATGAGCTGTGTTAAAGCAAACTCAGGTGTTTTGTCACACTTCAGAGGTTCAAGTTCTGACTGTGTAATTCCCAGTACTTAGTCACCCGTGTGAGTAAATGAATAATGTAACTTAAGGTGGTGGAATAAAAGAGCACTTTATCTCATGCTTTGTTTGCCATGGTGTTTACTTAGCTGGAACGAGAAACAATAATTCTCGATAAGCTCCAGGAAGAACAGCCAGAAAGCCTTAAAGAGAAAGAAAAGGCCACCAGAGAGGAACTGGTGGAGCTACTAGATTTTGTGAACTCATTTGAAGAAAACATCAACCAGCAGCAGCTCCTCTTACTCTTGCTTCTTCACCGGATAAGAAACATCCTGAATACACCTGAAAATGCTGAGGGAGAAGCTGCCCTTCCTGCCTTGTGTGAGATAAAGGCAATGCAAGAGCGCTGTAAAAAGTAAGTGGTGTGAAATTTCTGTTGAAGGTACGAGGTAGGACTATTTACAAGCACAGAATTTTACTGGATATCAAAGACTATATAAAAGCTGTAATGCAGTTTAAAAGACAGTGAATGTCTGCTGGGTCAGACCAATGCTCCATCTCAGCCATCTGCTGTCTCTGGTGTGGGCATTGGGGAATGTTTAGGGAGAAGACCTGAGCCTGGCCATATCATTTTGTAGGCGGCAATTTGTGTTCAAATGCAGTAGGAATCAAAGAACAATAGTCAGCTTTAGAGGTTCCAAGCTCTTGTGAATTTTGAGATTTTCCACTCTTAGGAAAATCAGACCTTGTGCCTTTTGCAACTTTCATCTTATTAAGTGAGTGCCACTGTCTAAAATTCGCCCCAAATATTTTTTACAAATCTGGTGGTTGTACTCTCCCTTCTCCGGGTCTGCTTTTGGACACGAGAACCTTTGTGAACAACATCTGCTCTGACAGCATCTTCAGACTCTGAGAACCTGACCCCTGTTTGCTGTTTAAATATGCCTGCTATCTGATTTGGTCTACCAAATGCTGTTTGTTTAGCACTATCTGAAGACTCAGTTTAAAGAAACTGAGATAATAAGTGACATAAACTCATAGATTTAATTACAGAGAAAAATAATAAATTACAGACAAATGTGGTTCTGCATATATACCTGAATAATATCTGTACTAAGCATGCTCTTTGCTCCTACTTAGTGTAGAGTCTAAATGTATTCTTTCTGGTAATCTTCCATAGGTTGTACAAAAAAGCTCAAGACCATAAAGATTCTGTGAAAGCTGAGATTCAAGAGAGGAACAAGGTCACTGAAGAAATCAGTGCTGTGACAAATGCATTACAGAATGCTGCATCTGTGTTGTTGCAGGATGCCGATGGAAAGGCAGAGCAGCTGGAGGTTGGTAACAGCTCTGTTACTGTGATGTTCAGAATATCTCCTGGTTTATGCTGCTGCTTGAACTTGCTCCAGATACAGTTAATGGCAAGGTCTATGCACATTGACTTAGACAATGAATCTGGCTCAGCAGAATACAACTGGCCCTGCCATGTCCTTGGTTTGTGGTTTTTTTCCCCTCTGTGTGGATCAGTAAGCAGGCACAGAAGTATTTCCAGGTCGCAGAGAAATTCACAGCCAGCTGCATTCCTTTTAGGAAGGGCTGTTTAGTGTACACCCTGCATGCTTTCACCTCTGCATACCTACCCAGGGCACCTCCAGATGCTCAGGATTTGATGTCTCACATTGGGGGTTAACCTGGTAAATGATTTTTAAAAATCAAGTTGTGATCAAGACCACAGTGTCCTCCAGCAGCCACCAGCAGTCTACACATTTCTGCATTTCCTGACTTCATGAAATACTGTTATTCCTAACACTTCCTGAATATATTTATTTATTTATTATTTGAATTATATTTGTTTCAAATTACTCCTATTGCATTTATATTGCTATCATAATTTTAAAATCTTGGTCCAAAAATTGTTTTTAATTCTATTTAATCCAGTTACCTGTTACCTATAGAACTTTATAATTTATTTATTTTAGCCTACTCAAGTGTAGTACAGATTTGGGCTCTCTTTGCTGAGTCTTGTATAAAAACTGGTTGGGTGTCCCCATCCTAGCAAAGGGCTAGGAAAAATACAGAAGCCAAAGACCATGGTGGCAGATAGTGGGTTAGCATGAGAGAGAAATGTTTATTACATGTTTAGGAAGTTCTGAAAACCCATGAGCTAGCATTAAGGTGGTGAGACCTTGGATTTGTCTGAAAGGGCTGGTTTTCTATTTAAAATTATTTAGAATTAGGATTTAGAGTTGTCTCTTCTTTTTTACTGAGTTCTTTGTATCCAGAAGGAAATTTTACTACTGCAGGTACTTTATGCCTGCTCTTTTCCCTCACATCCAAACTTTGCTACTCTGAGCTCCTAAAATTCACCCAAAGGTGAGTTTACACATTGTTCCTGTTTCTGACAGCAATGGCACAAGCGAATGTTAGCAACAATCCCATCAAATGATTTCTTTTTAGCAGTGTGTCACAGCAGGCCTGTTCCTTTTGAGAGGATTGAGCTGAAAGGATTGAAGAATTCGTTAATTTTACGTAGTCCAAACACCAGTGAGCCAAAATATGCAGGGCAATTTCATCCCTCACTTTCAAAGAAAATCTAGTTTGTATGAAATCTATAGCATTAGTGAGGACTCCATTGCATCTATTGAGTGGAAATACTTATTTCACTTTGAGATGACAAACCTGATTTACCTGGGTGGCAGAAGTTTTAATTCACCCACATAGATGAAAAAGGGGAAGTGTTATTATCTTGTCCCTTAGGAGAAAAATTGGAACAGTTTTGACAGGCATCTGCTTTCCAGCTAAATAATCTGTGAAATGTGAACATGCAGTAATACACAGAAACCAGTTTGTAGAGACATCTTTGTTTTGGAGACGAGAGTTGTAACTGATTCTTTCCAGTTCAGGGGATCTGTGAACTCCCATAAATATTGGCACAATCTTAATAGGGCCATTTGACAACAGCAGCCTTTTCCCTGAGAGAGTGAGGCACACAGCTGTTTTGTGGGTTTGAGGGGTTTTTTTTTATTATCAGACCCAGTTGTTGTGAGATGACAGGAAATAAATCGATCTCAGTCTCTTACATATTTCTGTATGTTGCAATTGTGTGAAGGAAAAGATTCCCAAGTGGAGACTATGAATTAGTGGATTACCATTACTCCTGATTGAAAAAGCAAAGGCAGTTAATTTTAGTGTCTTTCATTGCCTGGTAGGAGCTTTGGATCATTTTTCCCAATAACTTGAATTAACATTTGAGTTTCTCAAACAGCTGAGCACTAGGGAAAAGAACCATAAAGGCAGCAAACAGAACTTTCCAACTTGAAACTCTAGAAAACCTTCCAGACAAATGAATTTCTTCATTCTTTCTGCAGGAGGACTTAGCTCGGATTTTATTTCTAGGCCACAGGCTGTAGACAGTTGTTCAAGTTTCTTTTATCTCATAAAACCTACATTCTTCATGCAGAACTGGAAAATACTGTTTTGAGAGGAGCCTGCTGTGCTGCTCTGCGTAATTGCCTGAAAGCAGACACTTCAGCCTGAAACCTGTTGCTTTTTGTGGCCTTTGTGTTGTTTATAATAATGAAGGGATGGACGTTGGCTATCAAACGTCTTTCAAAGGGAAAAATGCACTTTTGGCCCAAGGGAGAGCACAAAGGTTAACACTTAATCATAGGAGCTCTTCAGATGGTGCCTTTGCTGTAGCTGTCAATGAACATCCGTGCGTCACTTCCCCAACGTGGAGCAGTATCAGGTTTAATTAATTCTTAGATTGAAAAGCATCATTTGATTAAATGAGTCAGTATTTCTTAGAGTTTATCTGCTTGCAGAGGTAATCAAATTAGGTTTGATATCACAAAAACAACTTTTCCAAACCATAATCATGGTAGGAAATATAAAACACATTATTGTATGTGTGTACAGACACACACGTGTATATATATGTATATGTGCATATGCACACATGCACTCAGTAAAAACTGGGTAAAACTGCTGAAGTTACTCTTAATTTTGTAGGAGCTTCAGAGTGTGATTGGTAGAGAGAGTCAGGCTCTGGAGGATATCATGGAGAAACTTCGGATCAAGTATTCTGAAATGTACACAATAGTCCCTGCAGAGATCGAAACACAGCTGGAGGACTGCAAGAAAGTATTGCAAGACCTAGAAGAGAAGGTAACTGTTGATGTGTTTTTCATACTTATTTATTTGCAATGTAATTCCTCATGGGTAGGTCTCTTTTTAGAATAATCTTATGGTAAGCAGTGTGAGTATAACATTTTTATTTTCTGTTAGAAATGGACGTGGCAGAACCTTTAGCAATAAAGTTTTAATATGATACGAATGCAGTCTTCTGTCCACATTGCTTCTTAAACTGGGAACTAGTAGTCCAAGTTGATTGGAAAGTTTCCATAGTTTGAATGAGAAAATATTTTCAAAACTGGGTTAAAGAAGGACTTTGAAACAGGATTTTTTTGAAGTGTAATTTGCACACTTGGTAGGGTACCATGACATGGTTCTTTTTACCACCCCTGAGGACATGGTCGCCTTCCTTTAAAATCTGGCAGGGATTTAAATAACAGAATCCCATTGCATCAGTTTTTTTGCAGTATTTTCTATCTACAAGGGATATAAGCAGTTAGCTGAAAGCAAAATTAAGGGAAAATGGAGTAATACTCTCAGATTAGGGTCAAATTTTTAGCCTGATACAATTACCATCATTGGTACTTACTCATTTGTGTTCTTTTAAAAATGAAAAAAAAACCTTTTCAGTTCTCATATTTCAGAAATAATAATGTTTAATGCTAATTTTAAGGTTAAATCTCAGTTAATTTGATAAAATTTGAAAGTTTAATATAACAGTTTTGAAATCCAGTTACTTTTTAGTGTCTATCAAATTATTCCTTCATTTTATCTTACATAAAATATTTAGCAGCATATTAACTAAAGCTTATGAGTTTTAATTTGGTTAACTTTTTAGTTTCTGTTTCAAAATGGGACTAGTCTTTTCAGAACCAACAACTGGGAGGAGAGAAGAGAAGGAAAGCAAAACAGTATTTATGCTTTGGGGGTTTTTTGTTGTTTACTGTTTCTTTTACCAAGATAAAAGGTTATCCCAAAGCACACTTTACCTGTTGGAGTGAAAGAACTGGTCCTGAAATGAGTAGATAGTTAATTTATTAACTAAAAATTATCTTAATTCCTCATCTCACAACAAGGATAAAGTATTACAGTACTAGGAGCTTCAAACTAACTACTAAATTAAAAATCTTTTACTTCAAGGCAGCATAAAACTATTCAGTGTGCATTTGCCCCCTAAATCCTAGGGCTGCAGCACATAAAGAATTTAGCAATTTCCTGGTGCTTGGCCGACCCTAGCAGCCAGCAGGGCTGTAAGAAAAGATGTCACTTTTGGGCAAGATCAAGGACTTTCTCCCTCCCTGCACTTTATCTAGTCCATAGTACCCTGGTAGCCTATGCTGTGTTGCTCAGTCCTGTGCTCAGGCAATTACTCAGCTTCAGCTTTGAGAGCTTTCCTCTTTACACAGAAAATCAGGCCCTCCAGTGCACCAATTTTTCATTTCTGTGGAGTCCTGCAGAGTGAAATTAAGTTCTTTGGAGCTTTTTATTTTAGTGATAAATCTCCAAGTTTATATTGAGAAATTCGCTGTGCATTGATGGACTTTGATATTCCCTTGTTTGTTACGTGGAAGTCACAGCTGTCAGCTGAGACATAAAGGTGTCATTCTGGGTTTCTTACAGCATAAATCCAAATATGACCCTTGCCACCATGCAGCATGAGCAGCCTCTGTTAGAGATGAGGGCAGGGTGAAGCAAAGCACCCAGGGAGCTGCGGTGCCTCAGGGCTTGTTTCCTCAGGGATTGCCTTTCTGAGCCAAGCACTTTTTAATGAGAGCAAATTAGTGAACAGCATGCAGATGTTGTACCTGCTCACATTAATGCCTCTCCCTTCAAATGTAGTTCAATTCCAGCGTTTTTAAGTGACTTGTCAAGAGAAATATAAAAAGAATTTGAATATTTTTGATAAGGTGGTGCACAGAAACAAGCAGATCTTTGTAATCTCCCCTACTCTTTTCTCTTTGCTCTGGCAGGTTAGCTCTGAAATCTTGCAGAACTCTCCTCAGTATGTGCTGAAAAGGAAAGCAGAAACTATTAACAATGGCCTGCAAGCTATTGAAAAGATGTTACAACAAAAGAATGAAAACATTGCAAAAGCCAAAGAAGTTCAGAAGGTAATCTTGCAAAAAAAAAAAAAAATCTCTGGATGTTAAAAGATTTTTGGCTGTTTCTACAGAGCCTTGTTTAGCATAAAGTGATGTTCCATTCATTTTATGTCTGTAAAAGGAGAAGTACAAGCAAGCATTTAGCTGGTGAATATTTATCAATTCTTTCTCACAGGAAAATCCTTGCTTTTTTTCAACTGTGAATCACACCAGTAGATGCAAAGTGTTCTGTTCTCATCATATCAGTTCTGAAACCTTTGCAATTCCTCATGTCCCACATGAAGAACAAGTAATGCTGCTGTTACCTTTGAGCCTGACCACACATCTCATTTCCCTTCTCTCCACATGCAGCAAATTTGGGATATGCTGGACCTTTGGCATTACAAACTGAATGAGCTGGATGCAGAAGTGCAGGATATAGTGGAGCAGAATTCCTGCCATGCACAGGAGCTGATGGATATCCTGGTGGCCCCCCTGCAGCAGTACCAGCAGGTCTCACAGCGTGCTGAGCGCAGAACTGCCATTCTCAACAAGGTAGGTGCAAACGGAACAGCTTTTTAAAAATCCAGCCCTATAAAAAAACCAGAGTGAAGGCTTTGCATGGAACGTCATCAGAGGCTGTCAAATGAGTTGAGTCACAAGCCTGCTGTGGTAAGGCTTATTGTAGCTGGGTTTTCTGGAGTGGCTACCCCAAAGGACTGGCTCAAACCGTGGCTGAGGGGTTCGTGTGGGGAATTCTTGCCCCTGGGTGGCTGTTGAGATGGTTCTCTCAGACTCTGCTAATGGGCTGTCTATTGAAGTACCATTGCCATATAAATTGCAGCCATGCTCCCATGAAATGTAAGCATGCAAGCACCAGAATTACCTTTGATGAGAGGGGATGGCCTGAAGTCATGAAACCATTTTGGAAGAATGGATTTTATTTCACCATGCTAATTTAACTGACCATGATGCAAATGCATCCTGATTTCTTTTAATCTTGTCCACAGATGTATTTATCCTGTACAGTGAACAGCAATTCACTTGTGACTTTCTGTGAAATACTATCATTTCCTAGGCTACCAACAAGATGGAAGAATATGAGGAGCACTTAAAGAATGTGAAAGATTGGATAGAAAGCACCAACAGTTTGCTAAGAGCAGATGCTCAGCACGACTCTGCAAAAAGCTTACGCAAGCACACTGATGAGCTCCAGGTAAGAGTTGATGCAGATAAATGGCCCTGTTAGCACTAGTTGCTCTGTACAGGTGCAGTTTTCCATTCTTAATTGTTACTGACATAAATAATTTACCATTTTCAGTAAATCCTTTAAGTGAAAAATAGTTACAGTTGACACTCGTGAAATACAGATGCTTTTTGGTGCTGGACATACCTATCTTGTGCAAGTGCTGAACTGTTGTACATCTTCCAAAAATGTGTGATTTTCTTCTGTAACCCTGCTGAGTGGCTATGGTCAGTTTTTACTGCCTGCATATATAGGATTCTTTCTGTATTGCATGTGAGCCAAAAAGGCAAAGTGCTGGTTTTTTGATGTCTGTGTGTTAGATGGAAACTTTGAAGTGAGTTGTGGTTTGGAAGTCTGTGCTCACTGTTTCTTGAAGGGAATTCTGATTGGTAATTTCAAAAATGGAATGGTTGTAACATTACAGGGAAGATCAGGGCCAGTGCCAAAAAAAAAAAAATCCGGCAATTTTGTACTTAAAATTCGAGTTTTCTGCATATCCACTCCTTGGCTTAGACCAAGTGAGAAAGCTGGTGTTCTAAACATAGATTTTCGTAGTAAGACCAGTAAGAATTCTTGACAGGAAGTAGCTGCCCATTCTGGGCTGATATGTTACAAAGTATGTGGCCACAGCGAGGAGACTGTGATTTCCAAAACCCATGAACACTTTTTATGGCAAAAGCTTATTGTCTCCTGTGTCTGTGAATTGGAATGTTCTGTGTGTTCTGGGCTGTGAAACTAGTGGATTTGGAAGTGCATCCAGGGCTTGCATTAGAGTGGAAATATGCATTCAGTCCTCTCCTTCACACACCACCCAGACAAATGGATCACATGCATTTTCTGCAGCCCTTGCTGTTCTTCATGATGGTGTTCACTGCACTTAATCCAAAAGCTCAGCCAGTTCATTGCAGGGAAGAGACTTCACATCATGCACAACTGACCTGATATTTTCTGGAGCATTTTGTTCCTTCTAATCCTTACCTCTGTGTAACTTCAATTTTCAGCAGTGATGTATCAAACTAAGCTCTTATTTTGTCTCCAGATGGCTTTGGAAGACTCAGAGCAAAAGCAAAATCTTCTGCATGGCATCTTCATGGAGCTGGAGGAGCTGACACCCATCTTTGAAACAGACAGTGTAATGCAACAGATGAATGAAATAGATGTTCAAGTAGCAGCTTTACAGCATGAGATAGCAGAGATTCTTCCCCAAATCCTGCATGTGGCTGATGTAAGTCTGGGTGACCCATAAGTGCCTTTTATGAGAAGCTTCATCATGTGTTAGGAAATACAGATTATATCACCTGCATGGAAAACAGGGTTTAGTGCTGGTTTTTGTAGGTGTGCCAAGTGAGGAAATGAGTTGTTCAGAAACAAACCATCAGAAGGCATTTGGTAACTAATTAAGCTGTAAAGTTCAGGATTAGCACAGGGTGTAGGAGGAAAGGTTGGGAGCCTGGGTTGGTTCAGCCCAGAGAAGCTTGGGGATGAGAGGTTGATATTGCTGCTGTTTGCTGCTACATGATGGGAGATTACAGACAGGATTGGCCAGGCTCTTCTTGGGGTGTGCAGTAAAAAGATGAGCAGTAACAGACCTCAGGTGTAACAAAGGAAATTACATCTATATAGTAGGAAGGATTTAAATTTTTTTTTTGCAGTGAGATTGGTCAAACACTAGATCAGGGGCTCCAAGCAGGGGTAATATCCCCACCTCAAGAGATACCCAGATCTCAGTAGGATCAGATCCCAAGTGCCCTGCTTTGATGGGTACCAGAGACCTTTCAAGGTCCTTTCCAACCTAATCTACTCTGTGAGAGCTCACAAGAAGCTGTATGTGGATTCCTTTTCCATCTGGCTTAAGATCCTTCCTCTTGGAAGCTGCAACAGTGTAATTACAGCACTTTCCTATGCTGGTAACTATCACCACTGGAAAACTGTCTTCTTACCACTGGTAATTTAGAATGTGAATTTTCAAGGATATTTTAGTCCTGTATTCAGGGTTTAAAACAGACCAGATGATCTTGAATACTTGATTCCTTTAGAAGTTATGACTGTAAGTAATTTATAATAACTAGCCTTTTGATTGATAACATCCATTAACAGATCCTGCATATGCTGCACTCATTTTTCAGTATTTCTTTTTGAATTCAAGTGAAAGACAGAAATGCAAGTTGGCTTTGGTGTTTGGGCTATCTACAAATACTCTCTTTGTCCCCAAAATCTAGGAATTGGATGCCATTGAATCTCATGTGAAAGTGTTTGAGAAGGATGTTGCAGAAATGAAGACAATCCTGTCATCAAAAGATCTCTTAGAATTTTCTCCTAAAGACCAACTTAAGCATGGACAGGTCTGTGAAAACTCCTGTTTAGGCTTTTTTTCCTGATCAGTGTAAACCCTGAGGTCAGACTGTTGAGAGACCCTTTCAAGAAGCACAGTCATGGTTTGAACACAAAACACTTGAAATTAAAGCACTATTGAGAATATGCCCACAGAGAACTCGAGTGTGTAACTTAAGCACATGTCAGGCATAGCTGCCACATTTGAGAATCTCCACTTTTTGGGAAGTTTATGGCCTGATTTTCAAGAGACACTTGCTGCACACCACTCTACTTGGCATCAAACTATAATCTGAAAGTTAGAAAATTAGGCCCTGGTTTTCCAAAAATGGAGGCAAAATTTAGCAGATGATTCTTTTATTTTACACCACACACAGTCCCACAGTGTTATCTGCCTAAAATATAAAAAGGATGGGTTCAGTTTCAGGTGAGGAATAAAAATGTCATCATACCTCTCATAGCAGTGTAACTCTCATAACAAAGCTGTGCAGCTTGATTATCCAGAGAAAAATTTTGTAATGACTACATTACATGGAAAAATTAAAGTAGTATTTCTTCTGGAAAATAATGTTAACCTATTTCCTTACTGTAAATCAAAGCCTGGATAGTACAAAAAATTCCTGATGCAGACTTCTTATGAATTAGAGAATAAGTGTCTCTATTACCACTGGGCAATTTTAAAACAAAATCTTCTTGAGAGGGAGTTTAACAGAAATGTTAGTAATTAAAAGGTCTATAGGTGGCTTGTATTTATATTATCTTTTCTTCTGGAGTTCCCTGCTGAATGAGGTCCCGGTAGGATTTCATATTTCTTAAGGAGGACCAAGAAGTTATGAGTTGCTATTGCCATTCTGTCTTTCATAACTTGATCACTGAGTCTTCCATAAAACATGTATTATGCTATGAAACTGCACATTTCTGTTCATCCCAAACTGATCAAGGTGGTTGTAAACTGGGCATTCACTCAAAATGTTGTGATATGAAATGCTGCCCTTGACAGGAGAGCCATCTTCAGGGGTTTCTGCTGACTTCCATCTCGATTCCTCATCTCATCTATGTTAATAAGACTGCTTTTGGGACCACCATAAAATGACTGGTTTGCAGGACAAAAGTCAAAAACCAGAATTTGCCTAGAGTGACGTCAAAGAATTTGCACCCCTTTTTAAACTGTCTTCACTGCCAATGATGCTCTACTTTGAAATGAGCTGCTTAGTAAATAGCAACTACTCTGAATGTAAGCCTTTTTTGTCACTGTGCAAACTTTATATATGTGTATGCAGAAAAAACAGAATTGTAAATATAAGTTATATCTTTGTCTTGCTTTAAACAAACTCACCATGGATTTTCACTTATTTTTTCCAATATTCACAGAATATTCTGAGTTGTAAGGGACCCACAAGGATCATATAGTCCAACTCTTAAGTGAATGGCCCATATGGGGATTAAAATTTCTTCCGTGTTAAATGGGAAACTCACCACAGAGAGCTTTTGTTCATCATGAGTGTAGTATAAATTTTTGGTGTTGATTTTTCTAACTCAGTATCACATCCCTCATCTGTGCTCTATCCTGACAGGTTATCCTTGAGCATGTTGGTCCCATGCAGAAGACTATTGTTCATATACAGTCCTATGAAGATGCACTTCAGCTGCCAGGGCTGAAAATGCAACCTTTCTCAGTCTTCCAAAGAGCAAGACAACTCTTGAGAGAATTGAAGAAATTAGAAAAAATTACTAAGGAACAAAATGAGCTACTGGAGGTAATGGATTTTTTTTTTTTTATGGTCACCTGAACCACCTTTTTTTAGAGGAATTTTGATCTTTAAACAATATTGCTTTTGCAGCCATGTAGTTACACCTGCTGTGTCTTCTATGTAATGCTTTGGGGTTCTTTTGTTTTTTCCTTTTTAATTTGATCCTGCAACAAAGTGCACTGAAGTCTTGAAATGCATTTCAGTTTTCCAATTCAGTCACAGCTGACACCATATTGTAGAAGAAATGAAGGCTCAGGTATCTCATGCCCCGGGTTTGCACTGGTGATTGAAGTCCAGTGTTAGTTGCAGGTGCTCAAATCTGCAGCGTTGAACTCCTTAAACTCACCTTGACCATGGAAATTCTTGTTGACAGCCATTAGACAGAAATTGCTGACAGCAGAAGGTCTTTTACTGGTCCAAATCAGTGAGCCAGGAAAGTGGCCATTCCCTACAGCTGTGTCTTGGTTAATTCACTGCTTTTAGGCAGGCCAGCATGTGAGAGGGGCCTTGGAGATGCTGTTGGCCAGGCCAGGTTTGGAAACAGAAGTGATACAGCAACAGGAGAAGGCAGTGCTGGTCAGTGAGTGTTAACTCGGGGGCAGTGAGAGTTATGGAACAGCTCCAGACCTGAGGGAGTCTCTGTGCAGCATTTCACTGAGCAGTGTGGTTGTACCAGCTCAGGGAAGTTTTAATTCAGGTCCTGTTCATGCTCCATTGCCCAGGCTGGAGGAAATCTGGAGCTTGGTAACGCAGGTTCCCACGTCAGCAGAGGAATGAAAGTTCTCGTGTGACCCATCCATTTCTTGGCAGGATGGTGACAGCACCTAGATAAATGTTATCTTTGCTGATCTGGTTTTCCTAATCTGTTAGGGTAAAGCAGAATGCTTTAAAGCATCTAACTGGGCATTTCAGAGGCCAGGCAGACACAAGTGACAGCTAAAACGGGAATGCCCATCTTTGATTGTCAGTGTGTGAAATTAAGAGCACCACACAAAGAGAAAAACCCAAGCATGCCACATGACTAGAGCATGCTTGGAGTTCAGAAAAAAGCAATGACTATGTTAGAGCTGTATAATCCCTACAATCTCCTTTTTTTTTTTTCAGTCCATACAATTTATTACGTCTGAAAAAATGGATGTGGTAAAATGTACCTTTTTTAGAGCTACGGGCTGAAATAATGGAGAATTTTCAAAACACTTTAAAAACATCAGAAACAGGGTGCTTTGAAATTACCAGTTGTTATCATGACACTTGTAACTGGTTTGTGTAGAGTATTAGGTCAAATTTTAGATTTTTCTCTTTTTTGTAAAGCTGTGACCTTTTTTTGCTCAGCATTTACCTTTATCTTGTAGACACCCAACAATCTTTAGATGAATGAAATTTCTTCGTGAGAAAACAGTTTGGAAAAATTGCAATTCTTGGCAGCCAGTGTATCAAACTGTGCCAAAGAGATTTTCCAGTGCAGTTGAATGAGTTGAAAGCAGCAGTACTACAATACAAGTCTAGCACCAGCTAAGGTGTAACAAAGGATAAAGCCATTTAACCATGGCATTTTGAGTGCTGCATTTAAAAGGTGGTGAGAGAGGAAAGCAAATGGCAGCCAAACTTCCTGTACAAATATATGCATTTTTTTTCCCCACCAGGGATTAGTCTTTGAATGAGTTTGCCCATGTTTTGCTATGGATGAGGCAATGGGATATTGCACCAGTAACTTTTGTGTAATTAAATTGCATTGTTACACCTGAAACAGAAAATCAGAAACAAAGCCTGTAATAGGTATTGAAAATGCTCTGGGGCAGGATTTTAAGGGACTTAGTTCTCGGTTGAATGTTGCCCTCTGTTTTTTTATTATGGTCTGTTAAGTTCCACACCTAAATAACGTCATCAGGAAGAAGATTCGGAAGCCACATCTGCTTCTACTGGTTTTCTGTGCAGGAGAGTGGTATTATTTGCATATCTGATGATTTACTGACCTCATTTTCACTAACCTCTTCCAAAACAAATATACTGTGGGTAGGTGGGCCTTCTCCATGGGTAGGTCTTCTGGTGTTACCACAATATGAAAAGTAAAGAGCAACTGTTAACCAGGAAATAACTCAAAAGAGAGGCAGCACTTGTAGGAAGAAATTCCCACATATATGGCATAATTTGGTATATTGGATAAAGGATAAAATCAAATTTTCATTTCCCTGAGTAGAAGGCAGAAAGAAATTAATTATTTTCAGGTAAGTGACTATATTCACATATGGTCCATGACAGAAGACATTGGAGTCTGTATGTGAAATATTCAGACTCTTTCATTAGTCAAGGAAATTTGAGGTGGTACTCAATTTATTACTAAACAGTCCTATTCATGTGGAATTGAAGGTATGAGTAAGAGAATCTTCCTTTTAGGAGATCTTCTTTTACTTTCTCAATAAAGCTGAGCAGGAGAGGACCTATTCCTTTTTCTTTCCTCTTTGATTCTTTGCCTATGGCACTAAGATTGTAGGCCATAAATATCTTTCCCTTCAAATTGGCTTTCTTTTTTTAAGTGAGGAAAATAGTTTCTTCTAATACCTGTGAGTAAAATAATAATGATTATTTAGAGCCTGATTAGCCTGCATTTTTTTGAGAGGGAGTGCTGCTATGAAGAAGTGACTGAAGAAATGGCACTGTTGCTGTTTGTAGCAGGAGAGACTCTTTGCTCTGAAAGGCAGAGTCTGTGAATACTTTGCAGTGAGATCTTTGACCTGTGGGGTCATTCAGGTGCTGCTGTCAGCAGAGTAGGATCAAGCCTGTTGGCTTCATTGTTTCATTACCTTTTGCAGGCACCTGAGGAACAGTCCTTTGATATTCTTTGGTTCTCAGCCTCTGGGTCCAAAAACACAGAGCCACCAAATGCTGTGCATATTCAGTGTTTTCACAAAATATTCTGACTTGTAGATGTGACAATTTCTTAATGAGCTGAGACATTGTTACAGGCTGTGACTGACAAATATGCGTGTGTGGGGAGATTGCCCATTTCTGCATGAACAGTAAAGCCTGGGGGGGTGATGAGATTTTGCTGTCACTGTCAAATAAATGTGAATTTGGCTGTTTGTAAAATATAATATGTTTTCCTATAAGCCATGTAAGCAGAAGTTCACATGGTGGGAATGCTTATCATTTTTCTTGGAAGTATTCAAATTGTCAGTGTGGTTTGGGTTATCCTCTGAACTGCAGTGTTTGCCTGGTGTACAGCACAGTTCAGTTTTGGTCAGTGCAGAACTAGCTGGCAGTAAAGAGTTGAGCACCAGTAAAAACCAGTTAAGGTTCCTTACTTGGTATCAAACCCTGTAATTTCTCTCTTTTTCAGAACCTTCTCTAAATTGTAATGAATGTGATGAAATCTGCTCCATTTCCATTTGATAGCCAAACTCACTGTTCTACTCTGGAGCTCCCAGACAGAATACTCCACCATACTTCAACTTGTGGATAGAGCAGCTTGTTTGTCTTTAGCAAGTGAATAATAAACTTAGTGAGGGATGGGGTTGTGCAAAGTTAGCAGAACAAACACAGATTCTGTTGCATATAACTACAGATACAAAGGAGGCTTCAGTACTCTTCAGTTCAACTTGGTTTCCTTACTGACTTGTTTGTTTCTGTACTCCTTATTTCAAAATTATTTATGGAGATTGCTATTTCACAGGAAACTGTAAAGAAAACAGAAGAATGTGAGCAAGAAATTGAGAAGTTGAAACAACTCCTAAAGAACCATTTGGTTGAAATATCTCAAGAAGATCAACCACAGGCTCAGAAGACTCCTTGTCCAGAGGTGGGTTTCATTGTTTTCTCTCTCATGTGTGGTATTTCTCCTGACTAACACTAATCATGATGATGCAGAGCACTGGGAAATAGTGGTGTGCTTCCCTTCCCCACCACAGTTAAGCAGGCAATTGAATGCCATGGTGTGACCATGAAATTAATTACAATTAATATTACTTTGCAGGTTGGGTATATCTTTCATAATATACTCCTTACTGATTTTCATGTGTCGTTTGTGCCTATATCAACTTGTAAGAAAAACTGAGTGCTGTTTTCATGACAGCTGTGTTGGTGAAACAATATGCAGCACTGAGAGCTTACCTGTGCTCAGCATCCTGCTAATTTTCCTGAAGTGGCAGCTTGGGATAGTGCCTAAGGAGAGAACTGAGTCTCTTTCTAAAGACTGGTCGTGCAATGGTACTTTTGGGGATTCTGGTTAGGGTTAGATTCATTAGACTCCTTTCCTTGTCCTCACTGCCACACTGTGTTTTCATCACTGGTAAACATGTGTTGCTTTTCCCTCTGCAGTCAGCTGCTTTCTGTAATGGATGAATTGATTTTCTTTTAATGCAAAAATAAGATGTGTTTTAAGGATAGCTCTGCAGAAGTCAGGAAATTACTAATTAAATGTAATAACTATTTATAAAGTGCCTCTGAAATGCTCAGTTTTTTTCCAGTCAGTCACAGTGAAGTTAATACACTTACATTGTGCTTGCCTAATAACTATAATCACTCAGTAGGCTCCTAAGTACATAGCTGCTCTGCTGTCAGCTGGTTGGATGTTGGAGGCTCGATGTAGTACTCAGCATGACTCATTTCCTGATTCTTCCTTGTTTTTGTCTCTGAGTGTAGGGTTTTATGTTTAATAGTTCTTGTTTTAGCAGAAAACTTGGCAGTTGCAGCATTGCAGGAATAGAAGTGGGCAGTGGAATCGCCCGTCTCACTGAGGGATTTCAGAAGAAGAAGTGATTTTAAGAAAGGTTTGCTTTCTGAGGAGGTTATGGCTAATTAAGTTTGCAACAGAGTAGCTGGTAAATCTATGCTGGCAAGTCTCCTGCAGTGAAATAAATAGAGACACTGTTCCTAGTGGACATGGATAAAAACATTCCAAATTGTCATGGATGTCTGTTTCTTCATTTTAGTGATGTTTTCTTTCCTCTACCTTTGGATGATTTTATCTTGTGGTTTTGAATGTACGAAAGCAAGAAAACACTGTCAGAGCAGAGTTCCCATGTCCTTTGAAAATTTGCTGGAGTTCCTGCCTCCACCTTCCCTGTCATGCTGCCACCCTAGAGCTACTAACAGAAGCTGTAGTGGAGACAGAACCAGCAGCCTTGCTGCTTTCATCTGCCACAGATTATTACTTCCATAACATCCCTAATGACAGAGCACGGTGTGGAGCCAGTGCTGTTCTCACTTCAAGCCTGGCATCAAAGCTTGCTGTGATCAGCTGAGCCCCATGTGCAAAGGGATATTTAGCCAGGTTTCAGTCTTCTGAGCAAGTAACAATGCTTCAAAGAGCTTTTGCACTTTCAGTAATGAAGGGAGTAGGGCAATTCATTCCATGCCCTGTCTCACTCTGTTATTTGCTGGGATTTCTTGGTTCACCTGGAGGCTGGGTGGTAAGGAAAGCCCTGGGAGAAAACTCTAAGGGCAGAACAGTGGCTGGAGCAATAGTCATGGCCAGGAAGGAGACCAAGACAGATTTATTTCCCCCTTTGTTAGTGCAGTTGCTTGGGTTATTGTTTGGTCTCTGCGGAGCATTAAACATTTTCCTTGAGCTTTGTTGGGGTCCATTTCTCCCAGTATCACATTCAAAGACATGGGATAATTTTGGCCCTAGCCACATCCCTAACACCCACCAAATGGTTTGTTTCCTTTGGGCCAGCTCAGCAAAGACTGAGCTCTGAGCTACTCTCATTTGCTGCCTTTGCCCTCCTCAGGGCTTTCCCAAGTGTTCAGTGTCAGGCTTCCAGGGAAGGTAGTTGGAAGTAACATCATCTGCTCTGACACACGGAGTAATGTAACCCATCTGCATTCCCTTTGTCCTGGAGGAAACTGGTGTTCTCATGGATATGCAGGACCTAGTTAGAATTAGTTCCAGCCTGCTACATTTCCTTCCACACTACCAACTTCTGCTCACAAGTGGCAGCTGCTGTTGTGTGCTGAATCTGTTGCTGTTGGTTTCCATGCACCTGGGCATCTCCTGCAGTGACAATGGGGAACTGTCCCAAAGCCCAGAAAAAGGAAAAGGGGGAAATAGCCCCAGTACCAGTAAGATGCACCACTGGTATCATCTGTTACGTTGCTGTTTGGTTAAGTAAGAAAAATGGATGCTTACAGATGTTGTTGCTCCTTAGGGAGAAATGGAAGCTGTAAAAGAAGAAATCATAAAGCTGTGCCAAAGAAGGGAAGATTTCCTTACCGGGATGAAGAATTCCATGTCTGAGCTTCACCAGCGCCTACAGCAAGAAGTGCCTGAAGCAGCAGATGAACCTCCAGCCCCTGTATTAGCACAGAGTGACCTGATGGGGACTGATGTTTCTGGTCAGCAGGTAAGTGATCACTCACCTGAGGGCCAAAGAGGGGAGGTAAATAACCCTTCTTGCTCCTGGAGGAGTGGCATGTGAGAGAGGAGCACCCCTGTCCGTGAATCAATACTGTCTCTCCTCCCCTTTGTGTTCAGAAGGACTGAGTGTGATGCATGTCTAGGAGAAGGCAGGAGAGGTGTGCCTTTGGTTATTTTTTAGCCTTTTTCACTTTCAACATGAACTTTGCATCAATCAACAGCAAAATGCTCTGTGTATAGTTTTGTTGATAATCAGTTGTTCTGGGACTTTCAATAAATTATTTTCATGGGCCAAAGTGAAATTTGTCCCTTTTATAGCTGTGCTGGTGAAACCTAACAGCACCAAGTCCCAATTTTCAGAGGTTCTTAGAACCTGCATCTTTCAGTGACTTTAATGTAGGTTGCCAGATGTTCAGTGCTTCTCCAAAAGTGGATCCCAAGTGGTGAATTTATTTTGGTTTACAGGCAGAAGTGAAGAGGCTTTTACTGTTCTTGTCATGATTAATTGGGTTGTCTCTCTGTGTGTATTTTTGTAGTTGAAAAAAAGAGGAGTGATATCTCTTCTTCCTTCCTTGGATGAAGAATCAGAAGACTGTTCTTTACACAGCAAGGTGAGTACAGTGTGTTTTATATATATACAGCTGTGTATGTAAGATAGAAGATTTTGGTAAAGGAGAAATTATGAAAAATGTGAAAATCCGAAATATTTCAGAACAACTTAAAATATCTGCTATCACTCCAGCATACGAAGGAATTGCACTTAAGCCAGTGTGCCAATATTCCAGTGCCAGTATTACACAGCACCTTGTTCTGTGAGGTGTTGTCCTGCTTTTGGTGGGATTGCTTTTTTAGTAATATCCCCTTTATGGAAGTGTTAATGGCAAAATATGGGCTTAAATACCAATGTTTTTATGTGGAGGTATGTTTCAGAAAGAATTAGCCTCTGAAATGCCAAAACATAAAAGAAACAACAAAATTTATTTGTATGTTTGAACTTGAGAAAAAAAAGGCACGATTAGACTATTGGGGTGAAGTTAAGATAGAGGAGATTTCTGGGAGATTGGGAGAAACTACAGGAAACTGGGCTCTGAATCTGGAGATCCTAAATGCCCGAGTGAACTGCAGAGGAGCAAAGCAGGGAATAAAGATTCATGAAGAAGTTAATTGCTTTTGGAAAAAAAACTCCATGGCAAGACAGTGCAAAGAAGTCCAAACAGCTTGGAGAGCTTGTGCCTCACTACTGATCCACGCACTTCAGTTTCAAGGTTTCTCACTCTGAACCTTCACTGGCACAATTTTCTCTACGTGTAAGACTTTTTAGGGGACAGGACAGGAGAAAGCTAAATAGTGTCTTCTTGTTGGTTTGGTGGTTGTTGATTTGTTTGGGTATTTTTCAGTGTATTTTAATATTTTAAAAAATGAGGATATTCTGAAGTCTCTAGAGAAAACTATCAGTGTCATCCAGCTGCCATTCATCTTGCAGCAGAGCTGTAGAGCAAGAAGAGAGGTGGGGTTTGGGAAGCACAAATAAAGATAGATAAACAAGGCAGAAATAGAGGAAAGTGTTATTAGAAGCTTGCAGTGCTTTACATTGCCTGAAGGAGTATCTGAGCTTCTTGTTCACAAGCTAAAGCTGAGCTGTTACTGCTTTCAAAGGGAAGTACAGCCACCGAGAAAGATGCAAGCTTTTGGCCTTCAGAAAGAGATGATGAAAGGCACAAGGAAGACAGTGCAACCTCCTGGTCTTCTGGTACCTTGTCAGATGGCATTGTTCAGGTAATGCACTCGGGTTTATGTCCGTGGGGATGGGAGCTCATCTTTGTGGAAAAGATCTGCACAAGTCCTAAATATTGCTGAAGCCTGCAATGCAAGAGAACTGCAGAAATGCAGGACAAGGTGGCCTTATTTTTATCTTTCACCTCACACTAAATCTTGCCATTTAGAATCTCTTTCTCTGTTGCACATATTGGTTGGACTCAGTGACCCTAAGGGTCTTTTTCAGTCTAAATGGTTCTATGACTCTTAATTCCTTTAGCCATACAAAACCCCCAAAGGTAAAAATGCGCATTCAGTAGCAGCAACTTGTTTCACTAATTCCTGGAAGGGCTCTAAAATGTGGGGGATGATTTGTGGAACTTGATTTGTAAGAAAATCAGTGTCTAGGATACCGATCAGCTACAGTTTTGGTGCCATTCTGCTCTGTTCTTCATGGTGCCTCAGTAATGTTGTGATAGCTGCAATTGTTTGTTTCTGTACATCAGTGCCATAGGCACAACAAAACTGCTCTCTGTGAATATTCTTGGGCCAGGACCACAGTAGGTTGAGTAGCTGCTGCTCTTTGAGGCTTCTCTACCACAACAAGGCAATGGAACATAGAATCAGAGAATCATTTAGGTTGGAAAAGTGCTTTAAGATGGAGTCCAGCCGTAAACCAAACACTGCCAGGTCCACCACCAAATTGTGTCCCAAAGTGCTACATCTCCACTGCTGCACATCTCTATGGAAGATAAGAAATATGTCCACTGTTGCCTCTTTCTCTCCAGGATGAGGAAGCAATAACTGAATCACCCAGTAAACATGGTGAAGAAACATCTCTGCAAGCTTTGGAGGGCAGTGAAGGCCCTGGCACAGCTGATGGCAGTCTGGCTATGGTGAGTTTGAAGGCCTGAACAAGGGGACCTCCTGAGTGAGTTGTGGGACCTACCTAGTGGGCAGAGGCCCTGTTCCACTGTGGTTTTGCTACTGGAGTTTGTTGCAGTATGGTGTGGTAGGATACCTGCAATCCTTTGTGGGCCTCTTCATATTGCTGCTCTGGGTGATGTTAAATTTTGACTTGCTCCTTGAAAGGGCAGTTTTCTAGGGAACAAAATGGAGAATTTTCAGGAAGGAAGCTGCTGGCTTGTCATTCATACAGGTGTGAATGGAGGGGTTTGAGTGATGTAAAACATACATCAGCCGTGGAATTCTTAAATAGCAGTTACAGGAGGAATTAAGGACCTTGACATGTGCTGTTGCTTTGTGGAAGACATGCAAAGGCTAAGACAAGAGTGGGCAGCAGCCAATAGGTTATATGCAAAAGAGTGTAGGGAGACATGAGTGCTCCAGGAAGAGCAGGAGCAGCATTCTGGTGGCAGAGCAGCTTCAGCTCTTAGGATCACAGAGTCCTGGAATTGTTAAGGTTGGAAGAGACCTCTAAGATCACAGAGCCCAACTATTAACCCAGCACCACCGTTCAGCACTAAACCTTATCTCTAAGTGCCACGTCTACCCATTTTTTGAACATTTCCAGAAATGATGATTCAACCACTTCTCTGGGCAGCCTGTTCCAATGCCTGACAACCCTTTCAGTGAAGAAATTTTTTCCAGTATCCTGTGGCAGTGGGATTGGAACTAGATGACCATTAAAGGCTCCTTCCTAGCCAAACTATTCTGTCATTCTGTGATGACATTGATAGCTGGAACAATGCATTTTTGCTCTCTTTTTTTTTCTGCCAAATCTCATTTTAATATGAAGCTTGTGCACTAGCACTGGCCATCTCAGTTGCCTGAATGTGTGCTCTGGAGCAGCAGGAGCATTCAGGTAGCTCTGCTCTCGTGGTGTTGTGCTTGATTTATGCACTAAGTACCAGTGTTTGCATGTGTGGAGGCATACACAGACCTGTGCAGCCTTCCAAGTCACTTCTCATTATCTGCAAGTACTTTGGACTTCTTGTTATGGACGTGTGCAATGCAATATTGCTTCTTCAGGGAGCGTATCTGAGAAGAATTGCACAAGATGTCCTTAAAAATACACCATTTTTTTGTTGTGTGACCTAGAGCCCGAATAAAGCGTGTTCAAGTGTTGGAACTGAACACACACAAGTAGCTTGTAAGCGTTGTCCAACAGCTTGTTCCACAGCTTCCAACTGCGTTGCTTTTGTGTGTAACTCCCACAGAAAAACATCTCTCCTCAGGGGAGAACAGGTTAATGGTGAGTCATCCACTTCCTGTGCACTCGGGTAGAGCTGCAGTGCTCGGGTAGATCCCTGCAGATGCAAATCGCTGCCTGGAAACCTGTTACACCAGATCTTGGATCGCCTGCCTGCTGAGTTTCCCTTTCTTTCCTTTTTTTCCTTCTTGGTTTGCTTTTTTTTCTTTTTCTTCCCCACCCCCCCCCCAAGTCTGGGAACGTGGCGACAGAGTTGTTTCGGGGCTCTGTGAGTGTGAAAGTTAATTATCTCTCAGTGGTAAGAGGAGGGGAGGGAAATTACAAAACCAGGTCGCTCACCACGCTGCTTTGATGTGCTTTGCCTCAGAGCCACCGGCCGCCTCCCGTCCCCAACGCCGCCCTGGGCTCGCAGACAGCGCTGGATGGCGGGAGGCCTGAGCCAGAATCCCTCCTCCTGGTGTGCCAGGCCCAGGTGGCCGAGCTGGAACAATGGCTAGACAAAACTAAAATGTCCCTGAGGTCAGACCCTCAGACCCCCCAGAGGCAGCAGATGGTGGAGCCGCAGCTCGCTGATTGCCAGGTAAGGTGGTGACACTGCTGCTGCTGCCATCCCCACCAGTCCCCTTCCCTGGGGGTGTGCCTGCAGAGCAGCTCTGCCCGCTGCCTCTCCCCTGCTCCAGCAGCTCCCTCACTCTGTGCACGGAGCAGGTGACTGCTTGGCTTCAGCTTCAGGTGCAGCTTTGCCAGGGCTCGGTTACGATGGCCTGGTTTTCGAGTTGGGATCCGTGTGCATCCAGGGGATTTAGGTTGAATTCTGGAGTATATGTAAAGCTTTGGTTTGATTTGGATTATTTTCAAAACCATGGCTCAGTATAGTTTGAGTCCTCTATTAAAAGGCCGTTTTTCATTGGTCCTGATCATGATAAATCAGCTAGAAACAAAAGAGTATTTTTTTTCTTTTGACATTTTTCACTTTCTGCTTGTCAGAATGATTTAAAAGACTGGTCTAAGAAAGCTTCCATGCTGCTAAGTTCTACTTTTTCAGTTTTTTCCATAAACTACCAGCACAGGTAGAAAAATAGTGGCTTTCCCCCTACCCTCAGTGAGCAATGGTGATATTTGGACTTACTGCTGTGCTCCTAGGGCAGCCTCTTGCCCCCATGGCAGCAGAACAAAAGGAGTGGGTGGTACCTGTGAAAATGGGAGGAGGAAAACAGGACTGGCAGAGGGGCTGGGTGGGAGGGAGCCCTGGCATGCAGCATGTGCAGATTAAAACAGAGCGTGCAGGTGTGCCACTCTGAGGCTCCCCGTGATGCCAGCCTGGTGTGCCAGTTTGCTTCAAGCACTGAGCCTACCTATAACAACAAATTTCACTCACAATACCAAAATGTCCCCATTTTGAATTACTGGGAGACATTACCAGCTGTTTTGTTGTCGTTTTGGGTGGTTGTTTTTAATTGGAGTGCCTCTAGGTTTAGGCTGTGATTCAGCCAAGTGCTCAGATGCTGAGCTCTGTGGGAATTAGGATCCTGAATGCACCTAAGTAGCTGGCTGTGTCTGGATCCTGTTCAGGGTTTCTGTCAGCATAGGCTTCACCAGGGCAGTTACAGCTGGTGAAAACAAGCAGGATTCACGCAGCTGTAAGCACTGCTGAATTCTTGTTGGCTTCAAACAATCTGGCTCAATGTTAAGACATGAACTTGGGCAGGGGAAGAGGGTTCTCTAACCTAGTCAAGATCTACACAGAAAAATAAACACAGAATGGAAGAGAAACGGTCTCTAAATGTGGGCATGTGACGTAAAGCAATTAATTTATTGCAGTTGATTACTTTGCAGTTGAGTGATGGTACCTTTCTCCATGCTCACCTTAAAACCACGAGTTTGAAGTATGCAGGGATGCACTTTGATTCACAGCAGCTTGGATCAAAAATCAGATCCCAGCAGTTTACAATGGCCTGGCTGACACATGGAAACATTCCTATGTGTTGGTAGTTCAGCATCATTCCTCCCAAAGACTGATGGGAGCAGTCTGTGCATTGCCTCTTTCTCCCCTGCTGAGGTGTGTTATCTTCTTGGTTGCATTCAGATGGAGTTTGTCATTTCTGCTCTCCTCTTTTATTACTTGATACCTGAGTTAATATAACCTCCTGCAGATGCTCTTGTTTGAAACAGTTTTAAGACTAACTCTGTATAAAATCCATTTAATTGTCCTGAATAAAAAGAGACTATATTGGAGAAAATCTAGGGGGATTGCAGCTATTTCTCTTTTTCCCTGCATGTTTCTGTTCTTTTCAGACAGGAGAGGTGTGAGCATTGACTTCAGAATGTTATCAGAAAAGGAGTGTTGCACTTCTGAGAATGAGTAATTATCTGCCGTCCCTTCTAGGTGAGGCTATCAGAGATTGAACAAAAGGTCCTTTCTTTGCTGGAAGATTGTGGGGATAGTGCAGACTACCAACAAAAGACAGAGGCTCTTTCCTTGAAGCTGAAGGAGGTGAAGCGCAATTTGGAAAATGTCCAGATGATGCTTCAAGACAAGTACAGTGAAGAGCAGGTAATGCATATGAATGTTGTGCAGGGCAAGAGTTGAGAGCCCTGGTGCTTTAATGGTCTGTAGTTGCACAAGAACAGTTAGAGCTCACCACGTGAAGCAAGGAAGGGAGAAATGTCAGAGTTGCCATTATTCTACTTTACAGTGCTGTATAATTACTTGTCGTTTGCAACGAGTAGTGGATTTTTAATGAGTCTCTGAACAGCATCTTTTCTGCTTTAAGTGCTCAGTGACAGAGGTCAGCGTTTTGCTAAGAGCACAGGAAAAGGACTTAGGGTTTGGTTTGGTTTTAAATGCCTCTAAAAGGCCGTGATGTTTGTGACACTATCACAGCAGAGAGGCCTTTTAGCAATTTTCTCTTTGAAGAATGCTTAAATGCAGTGATTCTGTCAGCTCTCCTGCACCACAGCTGCACAGTCTTCACTGAGTTTCTCAGTGGGTGAGATGGTAACTCCTGGCTTTAGAGCTCATTCCTCTCTGTTGTGCAAGGGATCAGAGAAGCCCATGTGTTTGTTTAAGAGCAGCCACAGTCCCTCTGGTGTGAATTAGCACTGGTAAAAGATTGTGTTGAAGTACTTCCGTGAGCACAGAGAGATTGAAAATCCAGGTGTGTGACCAAATTTATAGGCTTAAATTGCACATCCCTGTCATTTTGTGAAACAAAAAGAAGGGAGGGTTAGTATCACCTAATCTGCTAGCAGGAAAAGCAAAGAAGGCAAAGTAACTATTGGGGGAGACATTTGAGGACCTTGGCAGAAGGTTTAGAGTGGTTAGAATGTTAAAACTTTCAGTAAATTCAACTGGATGAAAATCTCTGCAAAAGTAGCAGTTGTGTTTCACGTGCTGCTGATTCTGTGTGTGGTAAGTCCAAGGCAGCTCTGCTTTTGCCCTTTCCCCAAATTACACCTGTGGGGATATGGTCTCTTGTCAAGTCTGGAAGCCTTCCCACAACAGGTCTCTCTTGACAGGTGCCCAGCAGGGAAAGGATTGACCCAGAGCCCCTGGAGATCCTACACTCCGATGGTTTCAGCACGCCCCAGCTCCCCCCTGCCCAACAGCCCTGGCACAACGGGCTCCAGCAGCCACAGGTAATTAATTCTCCTGCCATCCAGGGGCCAGGCTGCTCCACATCCCCTTTGGGCTGGGGGGACAGCTGCACTTAAAACTGCTGCAGTTTTCCCAGTGGCATCAACTCTGTCAAGGGTAGGTTTCAGCTACCCATCATCTCCTCCAGGATTTGGGGAGTTTGTCAGGATGGAGAAGGGCCTCACCCCTAAAACCCGTTGTCCAAAAATCTAGGAGATTGGAGGGAGGTGGATGATGCCATCTGAATCACTGTGAAACAAGGCAAGAGTCCTAGCTTTAAAACACTGATATATTATGAAATCTGAATCTATACATTGATATTGTTTTTGAAGATAAGTTTGAAACTAAAGTTTCAAAGAACTTTCAAAGATAAGTTTCAAACTAAAGAACATACTCCCAGAGGCTAATTCGCTATGACTTTGAAGGTTGTTGTTAACACAATGAAAAAATCCTGTAATGTTCTGTGCTCTGCAAATTACTTCTATTTTGCTAACTGTAAATTAACTTTTGCCTTTTGCATGCTATTGGAAAAGAGCTGGAGAAAATGATCCAGCTTGAGCTGCTAGAATTGCTCACTTTTCACTCAGCACTCTCCTTTTGACCAATGGAACTCGAACTCATGTTTGAGCAAGCCCCCATTTTTCCTTGCCTATTTCTCTGCATAAGGATTGCAGTTGGTGGTGTTTAAATTTCTGTATGTAATTTGTTTCTGATTGGGTTTTGCTTTTAAAACTTTAGCTCAGGTAGGAATATATTCCATAAAAATACAGGTTTGCAGAAAATGGTTTGTTCTGTAAATTCATGTTTATACATAAACTGTGTTTTATTCTGACAGATGTAGTCTTACTTTCTTTGCTAAATGATTTTTTCTTTGCTAAATGATTTCACATAAAATGGGATTGGAGAAGCACAATCATCATTTCAGATTATTACAGTTCACATAACTGTTCATGCTATTCTCTGTGCACAGGACCTGAAATTAAAAGCAGCTGAGCAGAAAAGCCTCATTGACTTTATTGAGTCGTGCGTGGAAAAAATGCAGCCACAGCTTGAGGACAGCGTGACTCCGAAATCAGAATCCAGGTACAGAATAACAGAATCACTTACCAGATTGAGTGATGTAAAACTGCCTAACCCTGCTGAAGCCTTGCAGGGGCACCTTTTGTTCTGTTCTTTGGTTCTGTGAGCCTTTTAAGAAAAATGGCAGAAGCTTGGGGATTTCTGCCATCAACAGTCCAGAGAAACGAGGGCTCATTTATGTGACAGCCTCTTTGATACTGGGCTGACTCCAGAGTTCAGGATCTCGCTATCAGGCAGGACTGACACCTGCCATGAGCTAAATTAGGCCCATCTGGAGCAAGTTGGGTACCTCTGTTCACAGCCACGGCTGTACAAATGCACAGACACACCCAGCCAGTGTAAAGGCAGCAGCTTTCAAAAAGGGGACTTTGGGATCAGGTACCTTCCAGCACAGAGCCAAGGCTTCCTACAGGACTGTGCTCCCCATGTTGTCATTTCAGAGGTGGAGGCTGCCAGCAGGCTCCTGGCATGTTTCATGGGAAGGGAAAAGTCCAAAGAAGTTTATCAAAGCTTGGATTAATAATCATACATGCACTTGGTTTCACTTTGCTTTTGAGGCAGGAGCAAGAGAAACTGATCTTATACAAGAAACCTAGTTTTACTTACTCTGCTTCAGTAGCTGCCATTCTAACAATGTTTTCTCAATACAGCAATGGAGAATCTGACTCAAAGTGCAAGCAGGCTGATGCCACCTTAGCTCCAAAGGATCAAATGGGTAATAAATGGCAGTATTTACAACAGGAGCTGTCCTCAAAGATGAAATCTCCTCTCTGCCAGCTTGTGGAACCTCAGGTTTGTTTAAGTTCCATGAAACACTCTGATAGTGTAGATAGCAATTAGTATATCTTTCTGTGTCATAGAAGCATGGCTTTCCATCAGAGAACTGGAATCTGTGCAAGGGTTCTCCTGAGGAGATTGTTACTGCACAGTGTTTTCATAATTGTCTTTTAATTTTACTTTGAGGTAAATCATGTCTCTGAAGTAGTGACTGCTAAGCATAGTGTGGGCGCACTTAGGTGAATCCCTGTGGTTAATATTCAGAGTAGATGTTATCTCTTAATTCTTTCAAGAGAACTAAGGGAGTTATCCAGCAAGCTCCCAGCTGATTCCCATGGATGTGGGTGAAGTCTCAGTTCCTGCAAGTGAGAACATTTTGGTCAAAGCAAATCTCTGGTTTAATTTTTTTTTCTGCCATTCACCAGTGTGAATTCTCAGACATCAGAAGCAGAGTTTGGGCTGTGTGTATATTCTGGACTGCAGAATTTTACTGCTTGGACAAAACTGTAATTCCTTTTATTAAGTTTTGTTCATATTGAATTAGAATGATTAGATTTCCTGTTCTCTGAAATTGCTGCAATATGTGGAAGAATATCAGACATGTACAAGGGAATGTCAGCTCTTCTTCAGGCAAGACTTACTCTGCAGTGGGCAGTAGGGTTGCCTTAACCCAAACTACAGCTGTAGCCCATAAAGCTGGCAATCAGAGGCTCATTTTTCAGTCAGTCTCCCATCAGGGCAACTGACCAACTTCTGCCAGTAAAAAGAGAACCCTGCTATCAATAGTGCCTTGAATCTTCTAACGCTCTTTGAGAGGAATGTTATTTTGTTGCCCATAGCCTGTCTTCATTTGAGCTGTTCATCTAATTTCAGTGTTCTTTTTCCACATGTTAGATCACAACAAAGATGAACATGCTGCCTCGAGGTACATTCTCAGGTGCAGGAACCCCAACTGTGGAAGAACTGAAAACTTACACTGTCCAGCTGGGAGACCTAAGCCAGGAAGCAAATGTGGTGCATGCACAGGTAAACATGGCATGTCCTAAGCATTGCAAAAAACCCCAGGGATTCTAGACACAAGACACTGGACACTGGGAAAGAGCCAGTAACCATATTATTGCAAACGGCGTTCACTGTAGTGAGCTTTTGTGTTGGGTATGGACTACAATGTAGAAATAGGCTGAGGATTTTGAGAGGAAACATTCCAAGTTTCTGATATGATCCTTCTACCTGAATCCAAATGTTTGCTAGTGTGGGTAAAAATCCTCAAAACTGTATAAAGCAAGGAGCCTGTGGATGATTTCAGTAAATCTGCAGGATTGGAGCTGACAAGACAAACTTGTTGTGCTCATGCCTGAGATTAGAGACCTGTAAGAGCACAGCCACTGTCCAGTACATAAAGGGTCACTGTCTCAGCACTGACCTTGACAGCTCTGAGTGTTACATGCATTTATCCAAGTTTGTCCCTCAGTATTTCATTAATTCCATTTTAGCATTAGCTGAGCAAACCTCTAAGCTTATATGAGTGAATGAATCTTAGCCATGCCTTGGGTGAAAGTACTGAAAACTGGCTTGCATTTGCCCAGGATAATGTGGCAGAGGAAGTCTCCTCCAGTTTGGACAGAAAATTGTTTGAGTTGCTCCTGGCAATCAGCCGGTGTTTGAACAACATGGAGGAGATGCTGAACACCTCGGTGCTCTCCACTGAAGAGGCAGCTGTGCAGCAGGCTCTGTATGAGGTAACTGTCCTAAGTCCTTCAGGGAAGGAGAAACCCCAGTGGATCTCTGTTGCAGCAGAATATATATGGCCTGATACTCCCTCTGTTCTGCTAGTATTATTCAGGAATAGCACCACCAAACTATTTTGTATTGCAGATTTGGGCCTATTGCTTTTAACCATTATCAACTGGAGTCCTGCTGCCTCTTGCAGGGAAGAATCCTTGCATAGACCATTTTCACTCATGTTGTTTTTCTTTCGACCCCTTAGACTCTGTCTGTGGAGCTGCAAAAACTTCATGCTGATCTGAGTGATAAAAAGGATGATCTCCTGAAGTCCATCAGCTGTGCTGGTGGGAGCACAGATGTGTTCTGCGAGTGCTTTAACAACTTGCAGGCTCGGCTGGAACAAACTCAAGCTGCCACTGCTTCAAGGAGCAGCTCCATGAAAGCTGGGCTGGATCATAATAGCAATTACCTGGTACTCCACTGCCAAATTCACATCTTGTTTCACAGCATCTGTTAGACTTGTCAGTGTTAATGCATTTGGGTTACAGATGAGCAACCTCTAATGGGCTTTATTATTTTTTCTTTTTTTTCTTTTTTTTTTTTTGGCTATTTAAAAAATTTGTCTTGGCCCCTCAAGAAGCAGATTAATTTTGCTGCTTACAGTGCTGTTTGCAATGCTGAGTGCCACGGAGGCCTGGATCACAGCAGAAAATTTGCATGCAGAAAGTATGGAAGTAACCTGCGATCCCATACAGGCTGAGCTGCAGGGATTAATATAAGCAAATTTCTGTGTGTAGGAGCTAGGCCAAGGAGGGTTTCATATATTCTTTCTGCTGCTGTATCCTCAGGAGAGGCAGGCTTCCTCCCTTTTGGTGCCATGTCTGACACTGGGCTACTTTTAGCAACGTGTTGGGGGTTGATTTGACCCCACTGCATTTACTGTTCCTTTAGATTTTGTGCCACAGAAGCAGAAGCCATAGTTGCACAAATTTTCCTTTTTTTGTTCTTTGTTGGAAAAGCAGATCGTGAGAAACTTTTCTTTAGATTCTGGTGATGGGCTAAATCTACTACCTACTGGTGGAAAATATTCAGATCAGGTATTGAGTCTGAATTAAGGAAGGAAGAGTCTGGTCTTTGAAATACAGTTTGCAATGTCCAGCAGAACTCCAGTGTGCTCATCATCTGCAAGTCACCCTGGCCCTTTACATCTGAATAATAAACCAGTTCCTTTGAAGAACACTGGGATGTTGTCTCCAAACAGCAGCAGAACAAGTTTTGCTGTGTTTACTTATGCAGAATCCATAGAGCTCCATCAGTCACCAGTAATGGGCTCATTTTCTCATTTTCAGAAGAGAAGAATTTGATTTTCTTACCAGTTTCACAGATTTTTACAGTTGCAGAGGATCATTGTGACACAGTAATCTGCTTCTTATATACTACACAGACTCAGAATTTCACTCTTTCAATTACTGCTTTAAGCCCATAATGCAAATGCTTTATTTTGGTGTTGATTCTTTTTTTTTGTTTAAGAGGAAAAAGAAGTGCATTTGCTTAAAGAGGTAATCATTTTGCTTGCTGTGTAATTTTGTCTGGTCATTACTATACTCCTGATATATTTCTGATGTTTGTTTTTTTTGCAGAATCAAACCAGGCTACTCTATGATCAGTTAACTGAGAAAAAAGCTGCTCTGCAACAATGCTTGAATGAACTACATGGACATAATGTCTCTGAACAGCTTCAGGTAATTTTATTTGAAGGAAATGAGAGTTTTTTCAGCATTAGCTATTGCTTCCAGTTTTCTGCAACCTGTGAAATTTCATATTTTCTGAAGTTTAGGTTTTTAAAATGGGGAGAGAGTTCAGTATTTGCTGTATTCACCATCCCCCCTTTTCCTTTTTTTTTTTTTACTACCTCCCAATCCATACTCAGACCTAATTGCAGACATGTTAGTGGTTGGAGTGGAGGAACCAGTCTCTCCACAACCTCCCGGAGCAAATACACCCCATACTATGGCAGGGAAGAAAAAGAGCTACACAAAGTAGATCAGTTCATATGTTACACCTTTTCTTATGCCAAACTACCTTTTCTTTGTGCGAATAGGACTCTGGTATTTCTCTTTTCTCATGCAGCATTTATGAGCACTTTATCATATGGAATTTGACCAGTTAAGCTATTTTCTTTGACCTTTATTTGGATTAGCAGGAAATTAAAAATTAACAGACTGCATATCCTCCCCAGAATGGTCATTGGCCATTTACCTACTTATTACCAAAGCAAGGAGGGTATTCTGAAGCTTTCTTGTTACAGGCTCATAACCTTGCTTAGAGGCATAATTTTCTGCCAGCCTGAGAGCTGTGTTCCCTGCTGAATTCCCCAGCAAGGACTGGGTATATTCTGTCAGGTAACCACTCTTGGAAAAGGAATGCCAGAAGTACATAGCTTTCCTTCCTTCAGAGGGATCCTGTCTCAATCCCTGAGTATTTCTGATTCATATGAAAAAACTGTGTTTTCTGAGTCCATGATTCGTTTTAATGCCTGCTCTTGAGTTAGTAAATGGAAAGGCATGTTGAATGTTGTTCTGAGACATAAGATCTGAATTCCTTTCTTGGCTGTGCTGTGTGAACACACTAAGTTATACCATGAACTGATTTGTCCATTTAGTTTGTAAACTCATTGGATTTTCTGAAGTGCTAGCACGGGAGAGATCCAGGCACTGGATCCACTGCACTACCAGTGATAATGGAAAGTTTCATGGAATGGAACTCCTCCTAATGGCTTATTTTGTTCTTCATTCAGAAGATTGATGCCTGTGCTGTGGAGCTGCAAAACTTTGAAAACCAAGTAGCAAAATTGAGAGGCCATGGAGAAAGATTCCAGTTACCTGTGACCTTAATCCAGGAAGCTTATAAATTAGAGGTAAGAGCACAGTTTCCACTTACTCAGCAAGGTTTGATTGTTCTAAGCCATGCATTTTCAGCATCAAAAGGCTGATGGTTATTTTATATTCTGTGGTTTTGTGGGATTCATTTCTGTCCTTCATGGATCACTTACTGTGTTTGCATTTTAGGATGTTCTGGATGACATGTGGGGGATCCTGAAAGCCAAGTATGTGGAGCTGAACTCCCCTTCCATCAGTGAAAGCCAGTATGAGGACTTGCTTCGTGGGTTTGCAGAGCTGGTAGCTATTGGAAGAGAGAAGATGGCACAAGATCCAAAGCAACTAACAAAAAGCAGAGCAGCTCTGCAGTCTCACCTGAAAAATCACAAGGTATAAGTTGTTTATCACAGCACTGCTCAGGTCAGCATAGCAAGGAGCACTGTTTTCTGTGACTGGTTTCTCTCCAGAGAAATGGAGGAGAGTGACTGGCTCTCATAGCAAAGGAGAGGGACTGGAGTATGTGCAGAAAACAAAGCCAAGTTTTTCAGTAGACCAAAACAGTACCAGTTTTGGTGATAAATTGCTCGTTCTGCTTACCTCAGAACACACTGATGTGTGAGGAGAACGCATCCTCCTTATAGTTATCCCAAAGGATTACTGTGTCCTGCCTACTACTTAAGCCTTAGAACTCCTGCTGAGGGAGTGTGATCTCTCTTAAAGAGAAAGCTTTAATTTGTTGGGTTTTTTCCCAGGACTTTTTCCGCAGCCTCATGACGCGCATGGCTTACATGGAAGCGTTTTCCAAGAGAGTGAGTCCTGCTGTCCTGCAAAAGAGAGAAGAATTCTGGAGAGAGCTGGTGAATGAAGTCAAATTGCTGGAGCAGAAGGCCTGCCAGTATGGTATACACTTAGAGAGCCTCTTAAAGGTAATAAGCCAAAGGACACCCAAGAGTAAAAGCTGGAGGGAAGGAGAAGAGTTGCATCTAGGGCAGCTCTTGTCCTACCAGTGAGTCTTTGGCTTGTAGTTGTCCTTTCCTGTTTCCACTGGACACCAACAGTCTATTTATTATTTATTCTGTGTGTCAGTAAACCAACTTCCTTCTTGAAAATCTCTGAAAGTGGACATTTCAACACATTACACTTTATGACTTCTTGCAGTGCCTGGACTGACAGAAGAGCCCTTTAAGGCAGAAAAATACCAGCACTGCTTTAAAATAAAACTTTAAAAATTTAACAAATAATCTCAGAACATCCCTAGAGAACAAAAAATTGCATACACCACTTTAAAATAAGAATCCTTAAAGATACTAGAGAAGAAATAATTAATTAATCTGTGTGAAATAATGTCTCACTTTGATATTTGCAGATGATTCACTTATTTTTGTGTTATATTTCGTTAAAGCAAGAGCTTTAATGCTAGATGCTAGAGAAGGCATTAAGGCCTGAGTCTGGTGTGTTAAAATGCAGATGGATGTGTGCTGTGTTAATGATGGAATGTATTTTTTAGGATTGGATGGTATTTGATGAGCAATGCCTACTTTTCAATAAGGAGTTAGAGGCACTTGCCTCTACATTGCCTTCTGTCAGTTTGGTTGAAGAAACTGAAGAAAGATTAATGGAAAGGATTGCACTTCTGGAGGTATTTATGTGTTTGTCACTGCTTTTCTTTCTGGATCAGTAGAACCAGCGAAAGTATTAATTAGTATATGAGGAGGTGATTTGCAGGGCACTGTTTCCTTTGTCTTCTCAGCTGTGTGTGGATGCAAGCTCAAAACAGACATTTAAAAGTAGGAGAAGATTGGGCTGCTAATTTCAGCCAGGGGCTACAAGTCCATTTTAGTGGGAGTAATGACTATAACTGCTTTATAATTCAATCTTCCAATGAAAGTACTTGGGATAAGATAGATGTTGTGCAGGCTCCATGAATCCCAAGGACAGCAAGAGCCTTGAAGTGAACACAGATCCCCTTCTCTGTAATTCAGAAATTATTTTCATGCCATGGTGTAAAACCTATGGAAAAGGACAATCAACCTGCTGCTTTCAAATACCTGAAAATACCAACTATTTGAACCCTTATTGTAACACTGGTTGCAGCTGCATCTCTGATGACAGAGGTACATCTTTATTTGGAACCTGGGCCCCAGCTGGAAATATTTTATCCACGTTTTAAACACATGTAAATATAAGGATATGAAAGCAGCCTTTATGGTTGTTTTATAAAATTAAGAAGAAATAGTATTCAGTAACATTAGTGATGTATTTTCAGAGACTGCTCTGCATTCCTCACAGGTTTGACCTTTCTCAGTCTTCAGAGGACACACTCTGTTAGAATTTTTTGAATTAATAAGTGTTTAATAAAAGCAAATTAATGAGTGTTTAATAAATGATTAATGAATGTTTAATAAAGGAAAAAAGGACTATAGTGATTTAATCTAGTTTACTGCAGGAAAGACATCACTGGATGTGCCCAGAATATTCTGAGCTACAGTAAAGCCTTTGTAATAAATCAAGAGTCGATGTTTACAGTCATGGTGGCCCTCAGGTGCTTTTGACACCTATTGCACTGAGACAGGAGACATGCAAGGTGTGCACAGCCATTGATGTGAAGTTGCCTGTTTTTCCTTGGCTTTTTAAGTTCTTAACTAGCTCTTCACTGTTAAGTCTTTATTTGTCTTTAAAGGCTTCAGAAATAAAGTCATAAAGCTTTAGAAGATGGTTGCTGGGGGGTGAAGCTGTGGAGCTTCACAGTTTCGAAAAGAGAGCAGAATAAAATTCTCCAGGGCTTAATTCCTGCAAGAAAAATACCCCCAGACCCTTGTTTTTTACTTAATGACTTTACTGTCCACTCTTCATTCCTCCCTGCCACCATTATTCAATAATTATCCCAGCAGTTTCCTTCAAAACAGTGGTAACTTTTTAAAATAGGATAGAGCCTGAAGGAGGAACAATAACTTTCAGGAGCATGGAAAGACAATAATTTTATGGTGGGAAGAGTCATATGTTTGGGCAGTGCAGCCAGATCTGATAGAGAGTGTTTGTCCATTGCCTGAGGTCTTCAGGTGTCAGAAAAGCCCATCAAATCATAACACAGTCATTCTGATAATGGATGAAAATATGTTGAGATTTGTCTTGACCTACCCAGAGGAAACAAACAAACAAAAAAACCCAAACAAACCCACAAAAACCTGTGTCCCTTTTGCATGTAATGAATTACAGATTCCTATCATTTGGAAAATAAAATGCATTACAGAGGAAATGTGAGATTAAGAAGTTACAACAAGTAATATGTGTTTTTCTAGTTATGTTTTCTGTCTTTAAAATGTTACTGTTTTGCAAACTTCCCGTATTCTGACAGAAAATCAAAAGCAGTGTTGATGAAAAGCATGCCAGGCTGTACCAGATGGTGAAAGAAGGGAAGAAATTGCTGACTGCTGTGAGCTGTCCAGAAATAAGAAGCCAGATTGGGAAGCTGGAAGAGCAGTGGTTGTCTTTAACCAAAAAAGTTGGCCATGAACTACACCGACTTCAAACGTTACTGAAACTCCTGGTCAGGTGGGTCTAACACAAAAAAACCAATTTGAAGTTATCTGTTAGACATTAGTTTGTGATTTTTATAGATGACAGCTGAAGCCATGCTGCTGCAGGGTTGTGCAGCAGCAGAGGTGCCAGAATAGCACGTGCCTTCTCACAGGGAAGACAACTTGGAGGGTGAGAAATGTATCCCAGTCTCAGCTAGATATGTGTTTCTGTGTTTTGTTTCCTCTTGTAGCTACAACAGAGACTCAGAGGAACTGATGAAATGGTTGGATTCTGCTCAGCAGAGAATGAATTTTTGGAAGGAGCAGTCTCTCAACGTGTCACAGGATCTTCCCACCATCAGGGACAACATCAGCAGCTTGTTTGTAAGTCATTTCTGCTGTCAGGTTTAGATAAGACATTCTGAATGAATTCTGGTGAAAATGACCCTTTTGAGAGGTTTTTTGTGTTTACCATGACCATGAGCCACCCACATAGCACAGCACTGAATGGCTGCGTGCCCCAAAGCCACTTAACAACTGAAGCTGGGGTGTGGGCTCAGGGTACAGGGGTGAAGGTGGTCAGCCAAAGTCAGGAAAGAGAAACATGCTGAATTGCATTTCATGTCTTTGCCTGCTCCCCTCGGATGGCTGGCCAGGAGGTTCAGCCCCAGTGTGAGGCCAGAAGGAACAGTGCACAGGGGGAGAGCAAAGCATCATGAAGGTTCGACTGGTAGATGTGAGCTGGCCAGAGATCTGAGGACTTGGGTTGCTCCCTGGACCTCTGTGTGAAGTGGGATCAGGATATTCCCAGTCTCTGTGGGAGCAAAAGGTGGCATTCAGCAGTGTGTATCAAGGTGGGCAAAAAAAATGCTTTATCTGCCAGAACATGTTGAATTTAGGTTTTCTGAACTTTGCCATCTTGGTAAAATCTGTTTGTTGAGGCATTTCATCCTGTGAAAATGTGGCCTGTCTTCATTTCAACAGAGAGGTAAATATTTACCCTCTCTTAAATTTCTTCTATGCACCTCAGACATTTTCTAAGGAAGTTGATGAAAAATCTTCCCTGAAGTCATCAGTGGTGAGCACTGCCAGCCAGCTCCTCCACGTGAAGCAAGCTGATACTGCAGCACTTAGGTCATCTTTGGCAAAGTTTGAGCAAAAATGGGGAGAACTGATTACACAGCTCCCAGCCATCCAAGAAAAGCTTCACCAGGTGAGTGAGAAACTCTGCTGCCATCTCTCAGTTCAAGCTAAATAATTATGTTAAAATGTTGCTGCTGGGATTCAATTACCTATTTCTAAATCAGCTGTGCCTTGCTTTCGGAATAACTCCAATATTGTACTGGTGTTTAAGTATTGCTGTGTTCTTCCTAGGCTGTTTTACATATATTTATTATCTTTACAGTTTTGCATGGAAGTCTGTTACAATTAGAAAGAATTTTATTTCGGATTCATGAATTCTAGAACCAAAGTCATTTGCCCCTCTGGAGCACAGGGCTCACTTTCAAGTGCATGCCCCAGTAATGTGATTACAGTGCCTGAGCGTTTCTAAAAATAGAAATATCATTTTCTTTGGTATTTCTAACAAGCAGAGTGTAAAGGATTCATTATATGCTTTACCTCAGCTTCAGATGGAAAAGCTTTCATCACGGGAAGCTATTGCTGAACTAATGACCTGGCTGGACCACGTGGAACAACAGCAGGAATGTGAGGAGCCAATAAATTCACAACACAGTGCTGCCCAAGTCAAGAGCCTCCTTCAGAAGTACAAGGTAAATGGGAAACTAAGTCCAGGCCTGCTGTAAAAAGGATGGGAGCAGCCTACAGGCACTGTCATATCCTTCCCCTCACTCTCAGGAGGGTTCTTCAGTCTCAACCATGTCGTAACATCCTCCGTTATAAAACCTTACGCTTCCATGACACACACACCACTGCCTGTTCTGCAATACAGCTACTGCCTGCTGGGCTGTAATCTCCTTTTCTCATGCTGTCCCATCTGTCTCACTTGTTCTCTCTCTTGCATTTAGGTTGTAAAATGTGAGGAGCAGGAAAGCTTTGCTTCCTTAGGAATACAGACTCTGTGTTTGTGCTGTATTCTAGTCTGTCTTTTTAACAAGGAATACCTCCTAATGGAGCTCCATAGCCAGAATCCATTTAACTAGAGAACAGGGGCTTTGAATATTATGTGTCATCAAAAGAAATAACCTGCTAGGAAAGAGGGACAAGATGAACATCCTGCCGAGAGAGAGAGAGAGGCTGCAGCAGACTCTTGGCGCTGTTCAGATGTCAGAGCACCAGTGGCAGAGGCTGATTGCTCCAGCCACAGGAAGGATTCAAGCTGTGTACTTCCAGAGATGCCAGGGAGCCCAACCTCAGGGCATGAATCCCTGCAGAGCTGCCAGGCCCTGCTCGGGGCTCACACAGGCTGACAGTTCTCAGTCTGCAGCTTGCAGGCACTTTGATGCTGCATTTAAGGGAAGTGCCAACGCAAACATTTCTTTCCAAGTGCCTTGGCATAGCACATATACAACATTTTGGTCTGTATCAGTTGGATTTGGCAGTTGGGACATGTAGGTGAGGTGCCGTTTTTAACACTTTGGATATTTAGAGGTGAGTTTGTAGGTGCATCTTTCGCACTTGTCAGCAAGGTGGGGTTGTGTGTGCTGAGAAGAAAGCTGGGATGAGGGTCACAAGTTCCTAGAGGGAAGCGGCTATGGCTTCAGTACCTCTGCTGTGGTATTCCCTGGTGACTTTCCTGGGCACGACTAGATAAATAAGGAGCCCTTTCCCACTCTCTTTTCCTAATACCCTCTGAAATAAAAAGACATTCCCTTATGTGTGTAGTTTCTCGCTCACCTTTCTGGGCAAGAGATGCTGGTGCTAGAGGACACTTTTTCCTCCCAGATATTCTGATGCTCTGTTCTGATACCAGCTATTTTGTTAACAGGAATAGAATTTCTTGCTGCATTTGCCTGTGAGTTGCAGGAGTGTGGGAAAACCCTAATCTTAGCCTAATCTGGGCCCATAGCAGTGTGATGGTTTTGTCCAGTGGATTAAGGACAGGGTCTGGTACCCCCTGGGTTTTATTCCCTGCTCCATCACTAGCCTGTTTTTACCTTGAGCTACCCGCATAATGATAGAGATTTTCTGCAGAAGTTTCAGTGGATGACAACAGCTACACAAATACAGAACGGTAAAATTTGAGAATTATTCCTGCAGCCAGGTCTCTTTGAGAAGAATATTTTAGGTCATGCTTCAAACAAAGCCATCAAGGTCCCATAGCCACACCCTGAGGCATCATCAGAACCGATCAGATTGAAACTACAAAACTGACTGGTTTACATTTTTGTTCTTCCTCTTTTTGTCCCCTGCAGGAATACATGATGGAAATGAACTTTAAGCAGTGGATGGTAGATTTTGTTAACCAGTCCCTGCTGCAGATGAGCACCTGTGACGTGGAGAGCAAGCGCTACGAAAGGACAGAGTTTGCTGAGTGCCTGGGCGAGATGAACCTGCGGTGGCACAGGCTGCAGGCATCCCTCAACAGAAAGGTTGGGTTGAGTTCCCATGGCTTTCTCTCTTATAACTCTGATCTTGCCTGTGCCACTGGTCTCTATTAGGGATATATTAAGCTGCCAGCCGTTTTCCTGTAGCAGCAGTTGGATTTGTGAAAACAGTGATTATTAAGTAAGTAGTGTTGACAGCCAGGTTCAGATGGGGACATATGAGCCTCCTGCACAAGGCATAGCAGGGATCCATTCCCAGCCCTGCTCCAGCCCTCCTGGGTCACTGGAAATTGGTTACTCTGTGTTGGTGTCCTCCTCCTGCAGTAGTTAAATATGCTTTCCCAATGGAGTGCTTTGGAGGTCAGCAGCTGATAGAGTCAGTCTACCTGCAGATTTTCCTATCAGCACGTAATCTGTTTCACTGGAGAAAATCTGTTTCAGGCAGTGCCTCAGAATTATTCTATTCTGGTAAGGCTAGAAATAATCCATGCATCCAGAATTAGATGCTGCTGCTTACGTGCCCCAGTACCCAGAAAAGCTGGTGTGACTCATGATACGGAAAAGACCATGGGAAGCTTAGAATCCCAAAATGCAACCATGAGGCTGCTGGAATGAATCCCTGTACCAACACATTCCTCTTTCATCTCTGTGTCTCAGTTTTTACAGCTTTGGGATAAGCTGCCCTCTCTGAAATCAGATAGAAACACTGCCCGTCAGATGGAAAATTCCCAGTATTTTTTAGTTCAGAAAGCCTTCCAGAAGCATTTTCAAGTGGAAATTTCATTTCTGGCACAACTGAAATTTTCCATGATGAAATTTCAGTTAGTTTTCTTGGGGTAGAAGTTACCTTCTCTAACCATTTTCATGAAATTGCATTCTAGGATTTAATGGATCCACAGGGCCAAGACTGAAGATAGGAGACTTGAGGTCCCGTTCATCTTAGTAGCCTTGTTGGTGGGTTTTAGTGAGAATGCAATTTTCAGACTCCATGTGAATCTGTCTGCATAGCCCAGGGTCCCCCAACTTGTCAGGTCTCCCAGCTCCAGAACACACACTGCCTTGTTTCTTCCCAAGGAGAAGGTCAGATCCTAAAGAGCCTGCAAAACTTTTTAGGTTTTCCTTTCAAAATATTTTCTCTGAAAAGTATTTTCAATATAGATTTCGTAATCTCAAATTTTGTCATGGAAGGGAAAGCCCTGTTTCTGCCCACCTTTAGGTTTAAGTAAGTTAAAACAGTTCTGTGACTTTCAGATACAAGACCTGGAACACATTTTGGAGGATATTGCTGAGAATGAGAACAAAGCCCAGACTCTGCACAACTGGCTGGAAGCTCAAAGGGATCGGTTGAGATCCTTACAGACCCCAGCGAGTCTGATCTCTGCGCAGAACACGTTAGATGATTGCAAGGTAAAGCATTACATGAGTGATATCATTGTAAAAACCCTATTTAGCAGACTCTGCTGAATCCAGACTAAGGAACTGCACAGATTTTAACAGAAAGAAATGTAAAGGAAGTTGCCATTTTCCAGAAGAATTCTACAGTGTCATTTTAATTAAATCATGTTGCATTCAGGTGATAAAGAGCTAGAGCCACTTTTAATGTGAGTGGCTATTCTGTGTTTTTTTTCCACCAGTTGCAGATGCATCTGCTGTTGCTTCATGGTGTTTGGAGTGTTGTGCAGCAATATTGTATTCTGAGATACTTCCAAGAGAAGTAGTTCTCGGTTCTGCTCAGCCATGGCAGAAGCTATCAATTCCATTAGTCTGAAGAGCTCTGTGATGGAAGTGTCACGGAAACTACTCAGTCCCATTTGGAGAAATAGCAACCCTCTCTACTTCTGCCCTAGATTGTAGTGTGGTCTCTCTACAGCAGCCTCAAGGATCTGGGTGTCCTTTGTTATGTTTTTCTAGGCATCAGAGCCCTCAAAATTAATACAGGTGGCAGCCAGCTAATAATTGGTTCCTATTACTCTGACAGTCTGCTGTTTTCATTAAGTGCAGTGTTCCCTCTCTATTTTTTAGCATGGAATATTTGTTCTTTCATTGCCATGGTTACACATCTCTCTTGTAGTAGGCTGCTTTTATTGTCTGGAGTGCTCTGTTACACACTGAGTTACTTGTGTCTCTGAAATGTGTGGAGGGGCCAGAATGGAAGAGAGACACAAAGGCAGCTTGGGCTAAACACTCACCTGCTCACAGCAACATACAGTGCTAGGACACAGGTGGCTAAAATGTTTCATTAAAATTCATTTGGTCAATAAAAATAAGGTCCAAATTTGAAAATGTTCTGGGGATGGTCAGTGAGAGGTGAAAAAAGGTCATGGCTTTAAGTGTAGCATTATAGGAAAATGTTATGGCCCATTGTGGATATGGATAGTTCCTCATGTTGTGAAGAACTCCCTGCTGAGCTTTCCCCAGCATGTCAAGACTGTTTTATAATCTTGCTGGTTGTGTTGGGGAGGGAGTTATTCTCCCAGCTATCTCCATTCATTGGAGATTGTTCTCACTTGATTTCACTGCAATTGATTTCACTGGAATTTCTCCCATGGGAGTCCCTCTGAGTAAAGGCACAAACTGAAAATAACTTTCTAGAGGTTGTTAGGATGTCAGGGACTTGCCCATTGCAAAACCATTTCCTATCTTACCTTTGCATGACTGAAGAATTATACAAAATTGGTTTTAAAGAAGGAATGTTTATCTAAGCTCTTCATACAGAAGTTTTTTTCTATGGTCTCATTAAAAGATCTTATTTATCTTTTTTTTTTTTGTTGTTATTTAGGAGCTAGAAAATGAACTCACAGCTAAATCCCAAACTCTTGATGAGCTCAAACAGAGTCTGGCTTCGAATGGTAGTGCAGGACAAACCCCAGAAGCTCAGTCTCTCAGGATAGCTGAGCTGTGTGAAATGAAGGACAGCATTGTAAACCAGGTAAAAGCCTTCCTTGTGTTCAGGTTTCCTCCACTACATGTTCTGACCACCAGTGTTATTAATCTTCTTCATGGGATGGCAGGAGCTGGTACGAAAAAGATGCAAAGTATTCTTTACTCTTTACCTTCCTAAGAAGGTAATTTACTGTAATGTGGATTAATGTATTTCCAAAGTTGGGAGATAAAAATTAGTCTGATCTTGAAGCAGTTTGAGTATAAAGGGAGGAGGAACAGATCCCCATCTGTAGTTTAAGAAAATAAAGAAATAGCACTGCTATTTTTCTGTCAAGCTGAAAATGGAAACCTTAAACTCTCTTACTTGATCTCGTTCTCTTTCTTACCCTGCTCCTCCTCCCCTGTAGTCCAGCTTGTGGAAGCTGCCTCCTCTGGCCCTGTTCTCACTGCAGCTTTTCCACCTCCCAGTTACTCTTTCATCCACACACTGGGATGGCTTTTGCCATCTTCAAATCCTGTGTAGTTTCCAGTTGCTTCAAGGAGAGTCTGGCAGATTGGTTTCCCATGCAAACTGACTCCCCAGCAGTTTGTATTTATAGTTATATTATCTTTATCCTTGGAGCTGATCTTTTTTTCATGTGGATGTAGTTGATAGGTGCAGGAGGGATAATAATGAGTACATTTATAGATTCAAATTTGTGATAATAAATAACCATATACTGCAGAAAATTATACATGATGGAGTAATTGTGTTTCTAGTTAAGATTGCTTTACACTCTTTATTATAAATTCCTTGCCTTTATTCCTCAGAGCTTTTTGAAACCTGAACCTTTTGCTTTAACTCTTCCACAGGAGGTGTCGATCTAGTATTGATCTGCTGCTTCTTGGTTTCAACAGAAGGGATGTGATTGTTTCTTACCAAGAGAGCAGGGAAATTTATGTCTGTGTACATGATGAAAGTTTTTCCTTCTGATGTATAGCTGGGGATAGAAGTTGGCAGCATTGACAGCCTGGTGCTTTTTTTCTTCTTAACAGTCACCATGGGTGGTGTTAATTTTAGGCATTTTATGACTTAACTACGGAACTTGCAAACTGCAGGATGTTCTTGGAGCTGAGCTGTCTGTGTGTGCAGTGAAACAGCGAGCGCAGGTTCCTTCCCACGGGTGACTGCTCACATCAGAGCCAGGCAGAGATTTCTAATACAGAGCTAAGGAGATGTAATACCTTGATTAAATTGTCCGTAGGTTGAGCTCAAGCCTGTGAGTCTGTGGCCCAAAGATATTTCCTGGGAACGATGTCTTCCCATCTTCCTTGTGTGGGCAGTAATTAGCTACAGGCTACAAAAAGCAATTAGAGATTCCTCCCACCTATAACCATGATTCAAAAGAGAATAGGGATGATTAATCCACCAGCCTGTGTGTGCCTGAAACTAGGATACTAGGATAAAATGATCTATGCAGTCTATTTAGGGTGAACTACGGTGTGGAAATTTTTTCATCTTCCATTGTGTGGCTGCATAGTCAGAACTGAAACCTGGCCTCTGGCTTTTGTCAGGTCTCATGGAGACATGGTTGTTTGTCTGCCTGGTTTTTCATGCTTTTCTCCAAGCATGACTGAGAATAGGTACTGAACTAGATGAATGTTTTGTCTAACCCAGGACGTGCCTTATGTACTTCCCTGAAACAGAAGGATAAAAATGGCTGAAGTAGGACTGTGTTTTTGTGTTTGCAGTGTCTTGGAGTCTGTGGCAAATGGAAGCCATGCCTGCCCCATATAGATTAGACAACTGCAATAATGAAAGAGGCAGAAAATAAAGGGGAAATCCATAATTTAATTTTCTATGAGAATCCTGAAGTTGCTAGCCTGGGGTCCAGGTGGGCCTGCATTATTAGAGCACAATGGCATAAGAGGGATGACAGCTCTCAGAGTATTGCAGTAGTGTCTTCTTCCATACAAACCAATTTCTGTTCAAATTGTCCTTGAAAGGAAACTTGATCTCTGGATCAAACTATCTGCTTCCTAAGAAGATTAAGGCTCTCAACTTCCTCCCACTTCAGGTTGATTTTGGCAGGAAAGAATAAGCAGTTCGTTATTTCAGTGCTTCCTGGGGTGTTCTGGAGTTGTGGCTGAGAGAATAGTGCTACCTTGAACTCCAGTGAAATTTTAATTTCCAGCAAATTCTTATACTTCACTCTAGATATGCTTTACTGCTTTTTTTGAAGCCTGCACAATTCCTTACCAAGTAGGAAAATACTCCAACTTGGCAAATTCTTGTGGATTGTCATGGATTGAGCATTGAGTTTGGATTTTTAAGTCAATTTAAAGGTGATGTATATGCCAGGACTACCTAAGAAATATTAACAAAAATGCTCTGTCTGCAGGTTGCACAGCTAAAGGCCTCAATGCAGTCAATACTGGAGCAGTGGAGAGCATATGATGAAATTTATGCAGAAGTCAGCTTGATGACAACAAGATATTTGTACTGCATCGACCAGTGCAAACCTTCTGGGGAGGAAGCTTCATTGGAAGCTTTGAAAAAACAGGTCAAAACTCTCCAGGTAAAGTTGTCTTATTTCTGTACTTCCTTCTATGCCTTTAGGCAAACAAACTCTACTGAAAAAAAAGACAGAAAAATTTATCTGAGCAACTTTTTCTTTATTATAATGACACTGAAGTTAGTGGAATATTACTGATTTTTTTTTTTTACCCCCAGAGGCACTAAAGAGTACTTTTAGACTTCTTATTTTACGTAGTGCATAAGTTCAACTTGAGTGCAATTTAGGTACCAAGGTTCAAGAAAAAAGCACACCAAGTTCTCATGCTACCTTGTACCTTGTATCAATGCTGAGCCTGGAATTTCTGCTTCCTCCAGCACCAGTTCAGCTATTCTGTCATCCTCCAGAGAGCTGGAGTCTCCTGCACAGCCTCTGAATGAGTCAGAATGCCAGACATAAATGCTCTGGATCATCCTGCTGCTCTGCTTGGCTGTTACCGAGTCCAAGTGGAGCATCTGGAGTATGCAGTCAGGCTGGGCCTGGGTCTGAACATTTCATAGCTCTGGCTAAAATCCCCTTCCCTGGCTTTAAATGAGTGTTGAAAGGCTGTGCAAGCACTCACTGTTTCCCTGTAAATAAGGCCTGATTTGGGGTTTTTTTGAGTTATATCAGAAGTGGTGCAGGATAGGCTGTGGATGCTGGGTATGGGACTCTTGGCAGTAAACCCTGCACAAGTGCTTTCCACCCTCACCTGGGCTCATGTAATAAATGAAAAGGAACTGGGCACCTTCTCACCTCCTTCCTTCCATCCTGTTTACTTTTAACCTGGAGCAGTTCACAGATATGCTGTAATTACCTGTGTCAGGAGGGGGAACATGCAGCTGAGGACAGGAGGTGTCAAGGCAGCTTTACTGTCAGTAGAAACAGTGGCTTAAAATAAAAGCATTTTGGTTTCTAGCAAGTTATTTATTCAGTTCAAGGATGTGGGTTTGCTAAATGAGCCTTTTCTTTAACAGCCAATAAATTATCTCAGTTTAAAATTGGTCTCCTCAGTGATTTTTTTTTTTTAAACTTGGACCATTTCACCTCTTGTAGCTTCCTAATTTTTAGGAACAGGTGTTACATTTTCTGTAAATATTTTAATCTGTGCTGAAGAAGTATGGCATTATTGCTGCCCTATCCCTACCAATCTATAGGGGAAGTTACACTTAGGTTGTTTATCCCCACAATTAATTGCAATAATCCATTCTGCAGGCTCTTCAAGATGAATCAGAGAACAGTGAAGAAAGCTGGGCCAAGCTCCAGGCTGCTGCCAGTAACCTGAAGAAGAACTGCTCCCCCTCCTTTGCAGAGATCATTGACCAGAAGTGCACAGAGGCACACTCTAGGTAAGCCTGCAAAATCAGACCCCAGTTATTAGTATTTAAAAAACCCAAGTTGTTGAGGCAAGACTCGAACATCTGTCAGATTTTTAAATCTATACTAATGCAACTCACCTGTCTAAGGACACATGTGTGAGGAGTAAAATCACAGAATCATGGAATTGTTTGGGTTGGAAGGGACCTGAAAGATCATCCAGTTCCAACTCCTCTGCCTTGGGCAGGGACACCTTCCACCATGGTTGCTCCAAGCCCCATCCATCCTTGATCACTTCCAGGGATGGGGAACTTGTACCTTTTACCTGGACACCTTTCATGTGATGGGTCCCACAGCAGCACAGTCCCTGTGCTGTAGCAGCAGGCTTTCAGGAACATGGGTGTGGATGCAAAGCAACTCCCTCAGGAATCCTATGCCAAATCATATTCTGGAGGAGAACCTACTAGGAAAATGCTCCTAATCTTTTGATATTTTGGCAGGTGGAACTCGGTAAATGAAGACATCACAGATCAGCTGCGGGCAGCACAGGCAGCTCTGCATCTCTGGGAGCCCTTTGATGCTTTGTGCACTGAGACAGCAGCCAAGCTACAGCAGTACAGCCAGCAGTGTGCTCAGCTCTTGGATGCTCACGTGCCTGAGGAGAACATGACAGAAACCCTGGAGCAGAGGATACAGGACATGAAGGTACATGAATAAGTTTCTGCTGCCTGGTACAAACCAAAGCTTATTTTTGAAAAACAAGTCAAAAGAACACCACCAGTCCAGTCAGTGGAAGAGATAAAATCTGTGGTTTTCTTCCATGAATAGGCACCTTTGTATTTCCTTTAAACACTTTGACCAGATCCTGAGGCCAAACCAGAGTTAGCATATGATGAGAAGAGAGCAGAAGGGAGTCATATTCCATCTCTGCCCCTTTCTGACCTACACAAAGAATCAGGCCTGTGTTAGAAGGAATCAGTGAAGGAAAAATTATTTACTTTATGGGGCATTGCTTGGGAGGAGGGATAATACCTACTAGAACAATAGCTGGGGGGAAAAAAGCAGTTTTCCTGAGCACAGGACAGTCCTGAGGTCTTCTACAGCCTTCAGATTGTTTTTAATTGGATTTGGTACTGTGTTTTGGTCTGGTCTGATGAGTTCACGGATTCCTGAGCTCATTAGATTATTCTAAATGCTTTTGACTTTAGGCAAATGAGATGTCATGCTGAGACCACACGGTACATTGGACTCTCTCAGGCAGCAAAGCTGTCATTAGGTTCTGACATTTTTGGTTTCTTCAGACTGCATTAAAGAAGTATAATAATCCTTATTTCAGGACAGAGCAATGATTCATGATGCTTTATGAATCTCTAGCCACAAACTGGAAGAAGTCCAGAGTATTCCATTTTGCATGTGGCCTAATAAGAAACTTTACATTACAGGAAAGAGAACTCATGTATACCTTTGTCAGAAAAATCTGACAGCAGAAAAGCCTAGACCAAAGCATTTTTACTTTCTTCTGATCTACTAATGGCTGTGACAGAAATTCACCAATATATCAACAAAAAGGAATTGCCTTTTCTGGAAATTTTTGGGAAGAATGTTATACCTACTAAGCAGGGCATGGCCACCTGAATGCCATTAGCACTGTAGATCCTGTCCTTGGTGCGTGTGGGTAGAACACATGGAATTTATTGTGGATTTTTTTAAGTGGTGAGTTAAAAGAATGGGGATCAGCAAAATGGTATATGAGTTATGTGTATTTGCATATACATGTGCATTACAAAATTGTATTTTAATCTCTCTAATCTTTTCCTCTCTAAACATCAGGAAAGATTATGGTTTTATTGATTTTTGTCACCACAAAAAATAAAAATAAAGTCCTGTATAGAGAATAAGAAATCCAAATGGGTTATTAAAAGGCTGGAGTGGTATTTTATAACATGATCCTTTCAAACAAAGGGGTCAGGAAGCGAGAGCCCTTCTGCTTTTTAGGGAAACGTGTGTGCTCTTTGCTATTGATCAGAAGACTTTGCTCATTATTCTCAGAAAAGACAATACATAGTGGCAAATTTCAGGGGGTTTCGTGGCTAAAAGTAAATTTCACTTGTCAAAAAATGGAAAAACATCAAGTACATTGAATGAGTCTAAAATTATTCCCTTTGCTCTAGTACTGCCTTTAGAATATAAGTTTTTAGCATCTTTCTTAGTAAAGGGGAGCAACAAATAAAATGAAACGCATAGTCCCCAGTCACTAAAGGATCCAAGAACTGGTATGTTTGTGCCTAAACAGCATTCCTCATCTGCAGCACAGGCCAATTTCTCCACACATCTTGTAGAGGGGGATATTCCCATTTCCCTCCCTAATTTCCTCTGGAGCAGTCGTATCCCACTGCCTGGAGTCACTGGTGTTCCATTGAACTTTGAACTGTGCCTTTCCCAGCACTGCACTCAATGGATGCAGTTCCCATTATCCTCCAAGTAAAAGACTGAAGCTTCCACCATAGCTGAGTTTGGCTCCCAGATGGGATCAACAAAAAGACTTTAGTTACAGCAACAAAAGATACTAAATGAAAGTGGCACATGAATGATGATCTGATTCATTTACTGACTTTTTTTTTTCCTTTCCCCTTCTCTCATCAGAATTTACAGCATGGCCTTCAGAACATAGCAGGATGCCGAGCCCAGATTTATTTGCAGGCTGACAGGATAAAACAGCAGGCTGGGACAGCTGCTGAAGCCATTCTGATGGAGAAGCTGCAGCCATTCCAGAGAGCAACCTATTTGGAAAAGATGTTGCAGAGGAAGTTGGATGAACTTCAGGTATTTTTTTTTTTAATATTAAATTATGTGTCAGTGTGGGGTAACTTCTTCACCAGAGCCCTGTGTGAGCCACATTCTTCATTAGAGCAGTATAGTTCTTGAATTGAAATTTCAGTTAAATAAAACTCAGCAGGATGATCAACTATATAAAGAAATAATACATGAAGCCAGAGGGACAGGTGAAGGGTTTCACCCTTGCCTGCTATAATAGCCTTTGTAAGTGGACCTGTTATCCCCCGGACCCTTGATGATTGAAGATTAGGAAATGTATTTTTATTTTTTTTAACATAAATAAATATAATAAGTTGTAAACTTTCTCAGCTCTGCCTTGAACAAAACATATGGGTTTCAGTTTTCCTTGGTAAAAGTTCATGTAGTGAACCTAAAACCAAGCAGAAAACTGTGGCCATTTGATGTAATTTTGAGGACCAGATTCACATTCCTGTTCAGGCAAAGTGGGGAGAGACCTGGATCCAGGAGCCCTGCTCAGAGGAGTGGAGGATTGACTTCTCCTCTGCACAGGTATTCCTGAGAAAGCTTCCAAGCAAATGTACTGCTGGACATTTACTGGTGTAGAATTAGTCGGTTCCTATGGAAAAAGTCTGGTTTCAGTGAATTGTTCTGTTTTAAAGTAAACCCAAATTCATCAAGAAATTCGAAGCCAGCTCTATTTATGACTCCATCCACCAGCAGAGTTAATGGCTGGAAGCCAGAAATCTTTGTGAAGATAACAGGTTTCTCATATTCCCTGTGAACTTCTCGCTGCATGAAAAAATGCATTTCTGGGTAGTCATTTTCTCTGGTGCAACCCTGTAGTATTACCACAGCAATCTCTATCCATGCACCAGTTTTTGCCATTCATCCCTTATAAAACTGTTGTTGTGTTCTCAGTGTTCTCAGAGATGTGGAGTTTAATTCTGGAAAGAAAGAAAAAGCTTTCCCAGTGCTGTTCTGCTAAAGGAAGTTGAATTCCAGCCCTACTCATTTCTCCACAGAGCTCATGTAAGCTGCACAGCTTTGGTTGTGCAGGAACATGGGAGCAGGCCTTGTGTGAACCTCCAAGGAGGCTCATTCTCACAGGTTTTTCCCCTTTGATAAGCTGAGTTTTGACTTTCCAATTTCACAATAAATTAAACTGCACAAAGGTATGAAAGTTATCACAGATATTGCTTTCAGATAGTTACAATTGTTTCAGGATTGTGAGATTCTCTTTCTTGCTCTCTGCTTTAGGTTAAATTTTCCTCTTATCCAGTTGAAAAATGGAAAAAAGTTCAATAGATAGTTATAAATACATTTGAATTTAGGTTTAACATCTGTTTGTTTTCCTGATAATACTGCTTATTGCTCCTTTTTGTATACTGAATAAGTGTATTAAATAGTAACTAATGTAAATTTTCAACATTCACCCCAGTTCAATCTTTTACAACTGGAGGATTTCAACAACTGCCTTGAAACACTGGAGGGTCGTGTCAAGAATTGCACAGACACCTTCGATAGCCTCTGTCAGGAGGAAGGAGACAACTCAGAATTGCTCATGGTATGTTTGTATTCCCAAATCCAAAAAGATAACACTCAGCTCTTGCCCACTTCAAGATGCTCTTTGTGTCCTAAGTGTCACAGTTACAGCACTTTCATCGGAGTAACTATAATTCAGCCAAAACACAAAAAGCAATGATTTAAAAGTTTGGAAACTCTAGATCTGCATTGCAGGCCAAATGGCTGCATGAAAGGGAGGAAAATCACCTAGATTTGGGGTTGATGGGAGATCTGATTCCCCAGCTTTGCTCTGGAGCTACCCTGTTTCCCTCAATGTAGGGTACAAAGTAAATCTGGAAGTACCAGGTCTTGAGTATCTGTTCAGCACTGTTGGAAAAGTGAGCCTGGAGTAAAAGAAGGACAACTTTTTTGTTTCCTATGTTTCTTGAAGTTAACACAGGAATGTTGGGGTTTTGGAGAATAAGCTTCTATGTTTCTTTGACATGAAAGAAAGGCAGTATTTTTTTGCAATAATTTTTTTTTTCTTTACTTCCAGAATCAGACACTGGAGCTTGCTGCACTTTCTCCAAGCATAGAGAGTTTGAATGAAGCAAGCATAAAGCTGCCACTCAGTGACTTCACCATGAAGAAAATGCAGAACCTGACTCGGCAGTGGAGTCAGAAAACAGCAGCTGCTCTGGAATGTTGCAGGTCTGAAAGGCAAACAAAAAAAATCACTAGTAACAATTTCCTTTTCTGTGAGAAAATTGAAAACCAAGTTAAAGCCAAGTTGGAAGTCTTGCGGTCTGTTCTCAGCTTTCTCAGGGGCTTGCCAGGTGGAATTCTGCCCTTTCAGTTTACTTGATTTTTCAGTGGCTATTTGTATTCCAAGTCACTTGAAGCAAAAACCTGGATGCTTGTAGGGAAAGAAGGGAGCAAAGTGCCAAGTGAAACCCCCACTATGTTAATGTTATTAACCACCACATCAGACCATCTGTAAACATACCCAGAAAAACAATCATCACAACAGTTTCCGGTTATTTGTTTTGTTTTACAGTATGCTTGAGGGAACTCAAAATGATGAGAAGAAATTCTTTCAGAAATGTGAGAAGTGGATGAAATTCCTAGAAAAAATGAAAGAAGCCTTAAAAACAGATATTCCAGGACGGTTTGAAGAACTGCAAGAGCAACAGAGAGTATATGAGGTAAAACTAACTTTAAAAATGGAAGCAGCATCTTGAATGATGAAGGCAGGGGGAAATCACTAGAAAATCCTGTGCATTTTGAAATTAGATCTGGGCAGGATTTTACAGAGCATTTCACTCTTGAAATGCCTATTAAGAGAAAAACTCTGAAACATGAAAATCCTTTTCCAAAATGGACAGATCCCTTTTTTCATGGATCAGGCCTTTAGGAGTTCATCTTCAAGCGTTGTGTCATGGTAGTCCTAAATTTCTCCAGCCCTGAGGTGTATCTGTCTGCCTGTCCCGGAGCACTGGAGTCTGTGGCAACTAACTGGATAGTTTGCTGGAGACCTGGCAGCAATCTTAACAGTTTCTGGAAGAAATGCATTTAAAATAGTGTTTTCACAGCGTATTTCTGGTTTGACCACTTATTAGACTTTGGTGGAAATCTGTCTTTTCTGGCATTTTCCCAAACACTTGCTGTTTGTTATAGAGATATATTCTGATATATATACTGATATATATACTGTATTTCACATTCGTTCAGAGGAGGTGGTACAGTGCATGCTAGCAGTGGAAAAATAACCAAAACACAGAAAAGAAAAATGATTTGGTAAATGCTAAAACATCTTGAGCTGTTGAGGTGAACCTCGTTCAGTGAACCACAGCTTCACACTACCCAAAGTACTGAGGCTATTCCCACAGGGTGTTTAGTCTCTGCACATTAGTGATGTTCATTAGGGCCCACAGAAAGTTCTTTTCTTTTTACTTAGACCTCTCCAAATCAATTCATTAATTGCAATGAAATAGCATATAGAATAAACTTTCGCTTATTGTGATAAAGAGTAAATTCACCCTTAGATGTGGCCTTTTTATATGTTTTCCAAAGACTTCTGTCTAGACTGAATTTCTCATTAATGAGTCAAAAAATCAGATCTGTATCGTCCGGGTCATGGTGAGTTCTGCTATCACATATGTGCAAATTCCTCCTGGTATCCAAAAAGTATGGAATCCTAGGATGCATTTGACACTAGCAATTTAAAATAATAGAGTTTTCAGCATTTACAATTAAATAAATGCTGTCACTCTAGAGGAGCAGAAGCAGCTTTCATAGCAAAAGTTGTTCACTCAATAGTTAAAACTTGTTCTCTTGGTATTTTCAGATGCTGCAGACTGAGATTTCCATAAATCAGCAGACATTTAATTCTATCATAGAAAAAGTTCTACTCTCCCTGGAATCTGGAGAAGCAGAGAAAAGGTGCTTTATTTGATTTTCTCCTTAAGATCTTGGTAGTTCAGTGATTATGTTGTCTTCCTTGGAATCAGTATTGAATCTTTGCTCTTATGAGGACATAAACTCGAATTCTTGGCTGGGTTCACATTTTAAATGACCACCTGTCATATTTTACAAAAGCATGAGGAGCTGCAGTGAGAGAGAAACACAGGTGCCCTGGCCAGACTGCATTTGGGATAGTAACAGGCTGGGCTGAAAACAAAAATAATTGCTCCTGACGAGGAGTCTTTTGTTGTGTACCTGTGGTTTGAGAAGCTGCCTTCCCACAGAGCATTATGAGGATGCTGCAAATGAAGGATCCTTTCCCTCTTCCTGGACCTCTCTGCTTCTCAGAGTGCAGAGGTGTGGGCGGTCCACATTGCCCCTGGCACACGTGGCAGGGAATTGAGTCACTGGCCATGAAACCCAAAACATATGGTACCTAAACCTGTTTTTTTATCAGTATGATCTTACACTTTTCTCTTAATCAGCGTAGCGTGAGAAACAGCAGGTAACGTTTGTGAGCAGAGGTTCAGCTGCCTCAGGTGTTTGGGGTGAACACATTCCCCTCCCTGCCAGAGCTTGCTGCTTCCAGAGACTTGGCAGGACAGTGTGTGTGCTCCCCTCTGACACACCAGTATGAAATCCATAGCTTGGCTTAAAACTGCCAGGGAAGATAGGGCTAAACTAAGCTGAGCTGCTGGATTTTTGTGTTGGAGCTACCCCCACAAAGGCAGGGGTTTGTATAAGAGCGAATCAGGGACCATGGCCTCCTGCAGAGAAGCAGAATTGATAGATGGGTTTGCCTTAATCAACCAGCCACATCTGCTGCATCATCTGACCATGTTGTAGAGGAGGACAAAATAACTGTTAAATGGGTTCAATAACTACACAATTTTCCATTGTGCGGATCAATTTTGCAGCGTAATCCACGACCTTGTCTCACTTGCATTGACCTTTTTGTTCCTCAGAGAAGTGTTTAGTGCACATTGTGTCTGATTGCTGTACTATGTATGTTTCTGTACCACAGTTGCAAGATTGACTTGCCTTACCCTTTTTTTGTATCATGTAAAATGTTGTTTGGATTGCTTAAAAGATGGAATACAGAGAGCAGGGCTGAGCTTACGGCTGCAAAGAGCTTCCTTGCATTGTTGGGTATTATAATTGGAAAACAACTTTGCAAATGGAGAGCCATCACAATTACTGTAATATGCAGCCTTGAGATCAAAATAGATTAACACTCAGCCCTTGTAATTTTCAGGACAGAGTTTATTTCCAAGCTCACGTTGCTGAAAGAGCAGTGGCAGAATGTTATCCGGATGGTTCAGCAGAGGAAGAAGGATATCGATGGACTCGTGAGCCAGTGGCAGCTCTTCAGGAGTTCCCTGCAGAGCCTCAGCAGATTCCTGGATGACACAAACAGCTTCCTCACAGCTGTGAAGAGCCAGGACTGTTACAGCCTTTACCAGCTCAGGAATGTAATTCATGATTTCAAGGTACTGTGTTTATTTCTCATAAATCTAAAATATGTGGGGTTTTTTCTCTCAGACTGAAACAACTTCTGTCCAGTAAGGTAAAAAGCTTTAAAATCACACACTGTCTTGGGGAAAAAATGGTTGCTGACACTTTTTTCTTAAAGCTGAGCACAGATAAGAAAGCAGTGGCATTGCAAAAGGCTCATTATACTCAAAAACTTCTTGATCAGCATGGCCATTTAGTAGCCTTGGGTGCTTTAAAAATCTTATGGATATGAAAATGGAAATTCAGGGTGCCAGAAGATGAGACAGACAGCCTAGTCAGCAGGTAACTCCTAGGTCTGTGTGCATCTTACTGACATGACTGCTGAATTCAGGCCTTTTAGTTTGCCTGGAGGAAGGTACTTACGTGGCAAGACAGGCCATATAGGTCCTGTGTGTGCAAGGATGGGCAGGAGATGCCAGAAACAAAGGCTAGAACACTTGCAAGGGAGTCTGTTTGCTCCAGGATACACAGGCCTGGTCAGCAGTTCTTCAGGACACTGAGTTCTGCATTTTACAGGCAGTGGAAAAAAAATATTTTCCTTTGTTACTTTTTGGATATTTTGGTTTTCCATTTAACTGTGCACCTCTTTGTTTTATAGGAAGGTAGAAACAAGCAGTGAACTTGATGGTTTCTTAAGGCAATCTAAAACCTTTTAAAATCGTATTATTGAATGCCATTTGCACAGTCCAAGATTTATTTTGTGTACCCACACACCTAGTGTCTGTGGATTAACACATTACCAGTATTCCATTTAGTGGTTGCCCTGTTTATTTCATCTTTATTTCTACCTGCTGTGTAAAGGTGATTTTCAGTAGATTTTACAACTTAGTGCTCATGCTTTTTCTTAGGGAGAAAAGCCAGAAAGTCTTCTCCCTCCTACTCCAAATTGCCCTTTTCCTCCTGCTGCTGTTCTACAGAAAGAAACTCTGATGATATCTCCTTGTGTTAGAGATCAATTTGTTACGGGCAAATTATTATTGATGGCTTACTTCACTTGGAGTATGTCATGATTAACAGAGGTGTTATCCCTGAAAAAATTAGCCTTAGATGTCGATGCTAGAGTTACTCACAGAACTTAGGTTGTATTTTTTTGTTCTGAGTAACTCATACAACTGAATTTCCATCTTTTTTTGACTGCTGCCACATTTTACCATATCGATTCAGTCTGGGAAAAGCTATTGTAGAGTTTTATAAATCAGAATATCAGAGAAAATATGATTTTTCTGAAATCAAAGAAGCAGATAGGAGAAGATCTATTGATTACTCTTTCATGAATGTGAACAAAGTAGTATCTTGTGAGTCATCTTCCCAAGTGAAATACTGGGAAAGCACTTCTGTAGCTTTCTAAGAACCGCTTAGAAAGTTAATATTTTTTTGCTTTTCAAGAGTAAGGCGGTGATCCTTCAGAGGTGGCAAGCCATGTACACCCTGGTCATCGATGTCGGGGAGAAGTTGCGCACGGTCTCCGATCCCGAGACCAGCGCTGCTCTCCAGGAGGAGCTCAGCCAGTTACAGCAGCGCTGGGGGAAAACCCAGGCCCTGCTGGAGAAGAAGAAGATGCAGTTCAGTGGCACCCTGCAGGTAGATGATGCCCTCCCCACCTGCTGCTCTGGCATTGGGTCTCAAGAGCTTCCCTGTCCCACCATTTCCAGGGCTGAGCTGCTGCTCGCTGCAGGAGAACTCCAAGGGAAGTGCCTGTCACGTGTCATCGGGGCTTGTGGGAAGCTAAAACTGTGGTCCCCTGATTCCCCAAAGCAAATTGAGTTGGCTTCCATTTGTTGGAACAATGGATGTTCCTGCTCTGATTGTTCTCATGCTCCCCATGGCCTGGAGCTCACTCCTGCTTTGGGCTGTGAAGCTAAAATTTAGCTTAGAGTTAACATGATTTGTTCCTCCTCATGTTGTTGAACAACTTAACAGAAGGGCCAGTCTTATTTATTTCCTTAGAGCACTGAATTTGATTTCATGGCTAAGTAGCACATTAGGTGTGTCTTAAAATACTGTCAGTGATACAACCCCCAATGCAAAAACTGTGCTTAAAGCCTCTTGGGTTGAACAAAACAAAATGAGCAGAAAAGCTCTCTAAGGCAAGCCTTAAATAGGAGAGGCTCAAAGTTCTATAAAGCCAAGCACCAAATCCTTGTGGGTGGCACTGTGGATCAGAACAGAAAATTCAAAAAACCAAGAGCACATGATTGATTATTTCAGTGGGTTGAAGGTGCTATTTTGTTACATATCCATGTGGTTTGGTATGTCCTCACCTTTTATACTTCCTTGGGTCTCCTTGAGCAGACTTGTGACCGCTTTGAAAAGCAAACCAAGGAACTGGAAAGCAGACTGCGAGAGCTAAAGGAGAAAGTAAAAGATCCACTCCCTGTTGAACATGAAGAGCTCCACAAAGCCAAGGAACATATTAAGGTATGAACAGGCATATTGTATTTAAATTGATGTAGTCTTTGCACAACACCTCATCCCTGTAAAATCAGTTTTCCCTCTTACCTGCTCTTCAGTGAATTTCTCTCCTTTACTCCATCCTGATTGCTGCCAATCTCCAAATTCCAGCTGACCAAGAAGATTATGAGGAGTAGTGGTAGTAGTGTGTGGACTTTTTTTCCTGCTTCTGCTCCCTTTACAGCCTGAATTTATAAAATAAGTAGTTTTTCAAAAGGGAAACAGCTCCCTTCTCTCAGCTCAATTGGCTGCTATCCCTGTGACTGAATCTCCCTTTTTGTTTCTCACTCCATTTTGCACATGGAGCTCCTCAGGCAAGAGACCTTGTAATTCTGCAAAGCACCATACATACCTGCAGGATCTGGGAATAATTAAAGAGAAGGAAAATTAAGAGTAAGGGAGTGGCAAAATTCCTTGCAGCCCATAGTGCACCATGAAAATTAAATGGCAAGAAAAGCATTTCCAAGGGATAGGAGACATTTTGTCTGGAGTGGTCAGTCTTTCATCATCCTTTTATGAAGTGAATTGTTGACCTGTGTAGTGGGAACAAATAAGCTTATTAACGAGCCAAGGCTTTGAACTCATTATCAGCTGTCCGAAATCTTCTTTGTGAGTGCTGGCTGCCTTTCCCACGGCAGCAGCCTTGCTGTAGCCCTGAATTATCTGTGAGATGGGAGCACACAGCTCCTGCCTCTTATCCCAGCAAGAGAAATTCAGCTGCAGAGACATCAGGGTCAGCCAGTGCCAGTGCAAGTGCTGCTAGTGGGTGTCATAGTATAATAAAGGACTAAAATGGCATGGGGGAGAAGGGACCTCCTTTCCTCTCCCTCCTTTTCACTTCTGTATGGAATAAAGCTATTTTTCTTTTAGTCCTGGACCTTATATGAGGCTAGCAAAGTCCCATGAAATTCCATAGGTAGGTCTGTTAATGCCGGGATTTGTCACTTGTTAGGAGATACAAATTCATGTGTGCACATCTGTAGGAGTACTGTGATCTCAGGTAAATTTTAGTCAGGTTTGTTTGGTTTTTTTCCTCTGGTGTTGAAGCTGAGTCCAAGACCTGTGAAAATCCTCATAGGGTTTAGACCCAGCACACTTCTGACACAAACACTCACAGGTTTTTTTCCCTTTAAAATGAGACAAACTGGACTCTTTCTAAGAGGTTTTTTTGTTAGATGAGCCAGTGATCCTTCCCAGCAGCCTTTTTGCAAAATAGGACCTAGGACCTTGTGTGTAGGGTGTCATGTTCCCCAGCTGCACGCAGTGGTACCTCTGCCTTTTAGGTGACAATTTTAACAGTGTTAAGGAAAATGTGTAGCTTACAATAAAGAGAAAGGGGAGTTGGGGGAGCAAAGCAGAAAAGAGAGCCTGTTTTCTGTGAACAAGCAGTTTAAAAGCTCCGCATTCCTGACAAATCTGATGAAGTGCCTATGAAATCATTCATTAGAGAAGGGAACTGATTTCATTTTTTTTTGTGTGTTTAGAAAAATAACCTGAAACCGGAGCAAATGCAGGTGAAAAGCAACTTGTCCAAAATAATTATAACAGGAAAAAAAGGAAACCCCAAAGAAGTGGGCGTGTGCCAGCCTGGGGGTGAGACCCCCAAACGCCACCCTGGAGCATGGGGAGTTGCCGGGGCCAGGCTGCGTTCTGGCACTTTGGGATGCAGTGATGGTACCAGTGGATCAGCTGGGGCACTGCTATGGGCTCCAGTGGGTTCTGGTGGGGGTCCAGTGGAGTTCCAGTGGGGTTCCAGTGATGTCCCGGGGACCCTGGCCAGCCCAGCCCCACTGGAGAGCGTGGCACAGGCGGCTGCACATTCCCTGCTCTCCTCCCCCACAGGCCAGGCAGGGGATTAGCGAGCAGGTTTGGAAAGCCGAGGAGCTTAGTGCCAAGGCTTGTGCGGGTGCGTTTCCATGCAGGAGCTGGAGCAGTCGCTGGCAGACTGGGCCCACGACATGAAGGAGCTGCAGGCCATGAAGGCGGAGCTGGCGCACCTCATCCTCACCGAGGACATGATGGTGCTCAAGGAGCAAGTGGAACATTTGCACAGGCAGTGGGAAGAGCTCTGCTTGCGGGTGAGTCTTCACCTCCTCCGGGGTTTGTAGCGGGATGATATCCATGGGGCCTGGCAGGGAAAGGGGAGCGGGTCAGCACAGGGGTTTCTCCTGGGCTCGGCTCACTTGGGCAGTCCTGGGTGGGAATGGGGCTGCTCCTGGCGCAGCTGACCCGGGATGGAGCTCGCTCTTTGTGTCCTGGACAGGCTGCCGAGGGTTTTGTTGCAAACCCTTTGTAAGAAGTGAGTGTGGAACTGCACAGATGCAGCTGTTTATTGGAGTAGGTGCCTTTGTTCCGAGCTGCCAAAGGGAGGGAGGGAGAGCTGGGGGGAGGGATGAGCACAGGAATTGCCTGAGGGCATGGAGCAGGCAAAGGAAGAGGGAAGTTAAAATGCCAGCAGAAAGAAAACTTAAATGTGTTTAAATACTGACTGTTTTGTCAGTATTTAAACACACTGAGAACTGACTTGGCTTCTTTGTAGCAGTAAAATGCTGTGAAACATTTGCATTCTTTGTGGCTTGTTGCTGTATTACACTTAATTTAGTGTTGCGTGTAAAATTGCTGGGGAACATTTACAGCAAAGTCACATGGACTTGATTCATTAGGTTATTATGCAGTTTGAATGCGTGTTTACTTTGCCCTGTTAACAGGATTGGAAGAGGTAAAATACTTCGGGGTCTTAAGTTACTCTGGGGGGCTCTACACATCAGCAAGCCAAAAACTCATGCCTCTCTTTACTCACAAGTAAATAGCTTTTATTTTACAGTTTGTCAAGAAGTATTGAAGCCAGTTTGTATTTTGTTTCCAACCCTTACACAGGCAGAGGTAAAGCAATCTTGGTGGGGATGTTGTCAGAGTAATGAATGGCTGTGCTTATTTGACAAACTGTGTTGTGATGAAATAGTTATTTGGGTTAATTTTTTCTTGTATTGCAATGAAAAAGAATTTAATCTCTTTGCCTGAAACTTGACAGTTTTTCTACAACCACTGTTTTCTCTGTTATTTTTTCTGAACTCTGAAAAAAATTCCAGAGACGACATCTTCCCTCCTGAGAAATAAAAGCCATTATTTTTTAATGAAAATGCCTGAACCATTTTCCTAATGGAAATCTGTAGTTAAGCCTATAAATGAGAGAACTTCATTGTTTTTCATTTTTTTGGTGAGCTCCTGAAGCCTGCTGTCCCCCCTGTGTTGAATAGCCCTGAAAATTAAGCTGTTTTTATATATGCTCCACTACGGTTTATCCAAGTAGTAATTTCCTGTAGTAATTTAAGTTCAGATTTTATTCAAAATTTCCATTTTAATTTCCTGAGGGAACAACGTTTAGTTAAGTCTGTCTTGGAGGGAGGAAAGAGGTGACAGTGCTGTGACTGTGTTAGGCACACAAAATCTGTAGTGGGAGGAATCTGTTCAGTGCTGTAGTGAAGGAAGGTCCTGAAATGTTTGTACAACCCTAAGGAGCCTCAGGAGAGCCCACACCAAAGCTCAGTGCTGGACACCAGCGTAGCAAAGCAGACTTTATCAGCTCTGCTGTTGGCATGACTGCATCGTTTTGGGTAACAAATTAGAGTCAAGATGTATTGTGTGGAGGAAAGTCTGCAGAATAAATGCAGGGAGGTGAAAGAGCGGGACGCGGCTGCAGCTGTCACGGCCACGGCCCTGGGGCAGCCAGAAGCCTGTGCTCAGCCGGGCAGGGGCAGACACGCAGAGGCAGCAGATGCACCCAAGGGATTAGCATTTACAGAGCTGCCCTTGCAAGGTGCATGTAGGTCACAGATTTAACCATTCATCCCAGCCAGCATCCCATCGGGCCTTGATGTTATTTTAGCCTCCCTTGGGAACGCACTCTGTGGGTGCAAAATGGGGATGGTACCGGGGCAGCTGGGCAGAGGAGAAAGTGCTCAAAGCAATGGCTTGAAGGGTTCATGTTCCTAGAGGCTTGTCTGGCATTTTTGGGGTCATTCCTGTTTTTTACCCCCAGCCTGTATTGCTTAGCCACATAAAAGGCACTTCTTGCTCTTAAAATTCTGCCTTGCCTTGTGTTTAGCAGGCAAACATGGAGTCAGAATCCTGTCAGGATTTAGAGCTTGTTTTGCTGGCAAGCATAGTCTGTTCTTCCACTGACCAAGTAAACCCATCTCCACACACAGGAGATGCTGCAAGTGGTAAGGAAGGATGAAGGGTTCACCCTCCAGACCTCTGAGGCTGAGGATACAAGGGAATATCCCAGAGCAGAGACACTCTTAGAAACTTTCTGAGGTCCCTGGCATCTCCAGACTTCATCCTGTAGAGAATGTGGGAGACTGTTTCCCTGTGTCCCAAGACAGTGCTTTCATCCTCATCTCTTTACTTAGATTGTCATGAAGGATTCGAAAATCACTCTCACCTCTCCATCCCCTCCTTGAAAACAAGTCAGAATTTAAGGGACAAAAGCAATGTGGTGGGAGATGGCTTGGTGCCTTCTGTTTTGATCGTGGTGTTACAAGGAGCTGGCCTTGCTTCTGCACTACACGCTTAAACTTCACTAAGGGGTACAAAACAGTGTTAGAGATTAGTCTAGAAGGATCAATAATGGAATTTTGAGGAGTCAAATGCTGTATAAAGTGCACGTGAGATGTGAAGAAGAAATGTTTCCTGCCATGGGGAGATATTTAGAGTGGCCATTTACAGACAAGACAAGCAAAATGTTATGCCCAGTCTTAAGACAAAATTTATTGGTGAGAATGAGGGGTTACTTGTTTCTCTTGCTTCAGTAGAGCTTGAACCATTTTTCACTTCCTTTGTCCCATATATCTTAGTACAGAAATCCATCAAGGTAAATAAATAAATACAAATACATATTTAAGACCCCTAGGCTAGAGACAGGTGCTATTAGCTACTTAGAAGAGTGACCCTGATTCTTTCTGAGATATTGGAGCAATGATAATAACTCTGCTTTTTCAAGCAGTATCAGACCTTAATTTCCCTGTCTAGACAATTTGTTTATCCATCCTGGAAAATGTATTTTTGATGAGGGAAAAAAATCCATAGTTTTCGATGAAAAGGATAGATTCTTGATGCTGATTTTTTGGATGTTCTCCAATTACTGATGGGTAGATGGAAAGGAAAGAGGGAGGCTTTTACAGAGATAAAATAATTGCAGTCACTAGGTACGAAGTTTCTCTTAGAGTGGCAGAGAAAGAATTTACCTAAGTGTTCTTTCTCTTGTGCTATATATGGGGCCATACTAAACAGTATGTAGTAATTATGTATTTTATATTCCTTCTGTGTTTGACATTTGCAGCTTTTCACTGAGTAACATTTAAATTATTATATAAGCACATTATTTATAAAGCTGTCACTCGGTTTCATTCTTCTGAGGGAGAGAATATGGTATTTGCTAGTCAACTTTTTGCCCTGCTATCCAAAATAAGATGTAATAACAATCTGCTTGCTGGCTTTGAAAAGGAAAGTAGAATACTTGATAACTGCTCCTGCAAAATGGAATAAGATCAAACGCAGACTAGCAGTTAGAAGGTTCATAATTGCTGGTTTCCTTCCTGAGAAAACTGTTGCTAGAGTTTAGTGTGTGTTCTTTTCCATAGGTGTCCCTGCGGAAGCAGGAGATCGAGGACAGGCTCAATGCCTGGATCGTGTTCAACGAGAAGAATAAGGAGCTGTGCTCCTGGCTGGTACAGATGGAAAGCAAAGTGTTGCAGACTGCAGATGTTAGCATTGAAGACATGATAGACAAATTGCAGAAGGTAAGTAGTAAAGCCACTTTTCTTCGATTGCAGTCAGATAACTCATTATAGAGGCACCATTCCTCATGGATTCCTTGCTTCTTGGACGTGATAAGTGATGTAAAACCAACACATACAGGCTTTTGGGAGATGAGCTTTTCTATCATTAGCTCTCCTTGGTGTTCAGACTTGGAAAGACTTAAAGCAGAACAGAAATGCCACCTGACTGCATTTAGTCATGGAGTGTGACCTGTGTGAGCTGTGGTGGTGGGGTCTGGATTACTGGGATTTTGGGGCACAAATGCACACCCAGCACTGCTCAGAGTGGTGTCCTGGGAGCAGTTCACTGTTCTCATCACCTCCATCATCTACACAACTGGCAGGCAGAGGGCAAAGAAAACACTGAAGGATGGGGTAGGTCTTATGCCAGGCGAACAAGAAGTTACCACAACCAAAAATAAAACCTAATTCTGCCCCTTCCCCCATGGTAGGTGGTGCTTTCTAATACTTCTGTATTAGCTTGATTTTAAAGAAGACCATTGTTGTTCTGCTGTGTTCTTCCCCATGGTTAAAATGTCTCAGTATCTAATCTCAGATCTCCTCTGGATAAGACTACCAGGAAAATAAAGCCATCCTAGACTTGAATTTGGGTTCTTTTGAGGTAGCTTCATTGAAAAATAACATTAAATTAAGAAAACAAGATAAAATTAGAACATTCAGTTGCTATTTTTGGGAATACTTACTCCTGGCACTTGCAAGTCTTTAAGTTGCTTATTTTTTCATAGATTGTGAGAGGGCTTCTTTATTAAGGTTTTCTTTTTGTTTTAAGTGAGAGTTCTACATGCTAATGTAGAAACAGCCAAACCTGACCTTGCATCACACATGTGGGAAAAGAAACAGATAGTTTTGTTTTGGTATTATTGTTTTGTTTTGCCCTGTAATTAAAGCAATGTTTGTGTATGTTTATCAGGACTGCATGGAGGAAATAAACCTGTTCAGTGAAAATAAGCTTCACTTGAAACAAATGGGTGATCAGCTAATCAAGGCTAGCAACAAGAGCCGAGTTGCAGAAATAGATGATAAACTCAACAAAATCAATGATCGCTGGCAGCACCTCTTCGATGTCATTGGAGCACGGTAAGAAAATGATTTTCAATGTTTTATGTGAGATAGAAGTCAGAGGCTTGCATCCTTGACCAGCAGAAACAGAGTGACATGACTTTCCAGTTAAGTTGGAATTTATTACTGAGAGTCAAGCTGAAGGGAATGCTTTTTTTGTTGTAACTTATTGCTGTATTATGCCACCAAATGTTTTAATTTATCCAATGGTAGAAGGCAGGGTGTAAGAATTCATATAAATATAATTTTAATGATGGGAGCTTTGTAAAAGGAAGAGTCAAAGTGATCTCTGTTGCATGAATTGCAACTTAATAAGTCAGTATGATGGGAGTTCATTTGGGCTTTTTAGGAGAGCCTCCTATTTTAACACAAGCCTGTCTTTCACCCTATATCTGAATGCACAGAATTTAGGAATAGATTCTATTCTGTCTCTGTAGGCAGTCAGATTTTTATAATGATAATGTTCCTTTTTTACATTGAAAAGTGTTTGAAATTTTGTTTAATACCAGTGCTGTTTCTTTACCCAGTCTCCCTCTTAAAAACAACTGAAAGACCATATGAGTTTCTTTGAAATTCAGGATGTTCTGTGTGATGGTGAAGTGAAAAATACTGTCAGTTGAAATTAAAACAAAAACCTGCATAGTCTAGGCAACGACCTCTTCTTAACAGATTAAGCATCTTTATTATACTTGACAGAGTTAAGAACATCATGATCATTTCAGTATTAGCCTTACTGAGACGATCCCATTTCATTCTTATCTCTGAGTTTCTGCCACAGCTTGGGAGGAGGATGCTGGGCTGGTCTCACCTCCTGCCGAGTTGATTAGTAATCCAGAAATAATAAGGCTAACACCAAATTAGTATTGGTCTCAACTTTTCTCCCAAGATTTTGTTCTGCCTGTGATCCCCCTCTCTGGGCTCTCAGGAGCTCTGTTGCTCAGTTCAATTTGGAACAGATAATGAAGGTGGTTGTGCTGTGACAATGTAGTGCCAAGTGTGCTGGGCCTTAATCAGGAATGAGATCTGCATTAATGGTGACACACGAGCCGTGAATGATTAAGCAGAAGCTGCCTTCTTAAGGTCTGACACTGCAGATAGACTTGCAATGGTTGTCTCAAGGTGTCTTTGTTTTTGATCTGGTGTAGGAAAGCAAGCTTCACTTTAGAAATAGCACTTTTTCTGTTCTCATCTGATACTACTGTGTCACTTTTAAAGCACTTTCATGATAATTTTTTGGTTTGTGTGTTGGTTTTGAATTGCAGCAATTTTTAAATGCAGATTAAAATGCACTGTTTTAAAAGTGAGGTAAGCATGGCACATTTCTGGTAATCTTTAGAAAAATATGCCAAAGAACTGATGGGGCATTTAGAGAGAGATCTGGCAAACTTATTCCTGTACTCTGTGACAAGGACTTCTTTGTGTACCTGCTATGTCTTAAATGTTTACCTTCAGGCAAGTGAACAGTGGTGCTTTGAGGTGCATTACTGTGGGTTTGTCTAGAGCATCAACAAGGCTCCCAGTATTTGGTATCTAAGTGGTTATTGCAGCTACTGGGGAATGGGTGTGATGCTTTATGATTGTTCCTGTGTTCTTAATTCCAAATTGTCTGTAATATGCCAGCTTCTACTTGTGATTTCCACCAACTTGGTGCTCAGGACCAGGGTAATGAACTGGAAGGGCCTGGCAAAATGTGATTTTAAGCAGCTCCCTCGGTGGTCTAAGATGATCAGGCAGCCCCTATGGGCTCTGCTGGTCCCCTTGGAGTTAATACTAAGAGAGGTTCAGCATATGGCAGTGTTTTGCAGCACCTCTTCTCCCTCACCTAATCCACCTTGCTTGGCTTGGCTCTCAGCTGCTCACTCATAAGTAAGCACCAGACCAGATACTCACAACAGACTCTGAGTTCACTCCTAAGAGTTTATTTTGCCCTGCTATAACCTTCCAACTTTCTGCTTTGAGTTCGCTGCTATGGTGCTGGCTTGCCACTGAGATTTGATTTCTGAAGGAATTAAATTAGACATCAGTTGACTGAAATGTCCACCTCACTGACAGGTGAGCTTTGGGGCACTCAAGATGAGGTTCCTCCTGTGCTTTTGAGTAGCCTCTCTCAAGCTCAGGTGATGGTGGGGAGGCAGCAGTTCAACCCATCACCAATGTGACACAAATGGGCCATCTTTGAGGGAGAGCAGAGGGGAGCAAAGAGCCTTGGGCTGGAGGCGAGGTGACCTGTGAGTGTGGGTTGTGATGCCCCGTGCTGACAGACTGTCTCCTTCCTCTTCAGTTTGCTTTTGCAGAAACTGTTAAAAAAAACTTGTATTGAAGCTGTGTTGAAAGAACACGTGAAAAGGATGGTGGCAGAATTTTGTTGTCCCTGCTGGATGAAGCCATCACAATCCAGACATCCTCTCACAGTCTGTGGAGGCTGGAGGGAATGGTACAGGGGCTGTGTATTTACTGCAGCCCTGCAGAGGAGACAGGAGCACTGCACAGGTGATGCCACGTACGCAGACCTCTGCAAAGCCCTTTCTATGGGGCACTGCTTCATGGCTTGGGGAAAATTAGAGGAATGGAGGAGATGCCTCTGGGAAGGAGTGCCAGAGGACTCTGGAGGGTTTGAGGGTAGGGGAATGCTCCTCGAGAGAAGTGACAAATTTTGACTGTGGTGGATAGAAAATCTTGTCTTTCTCCTGAAAAAAAGTTACTTGTAGGAACTTATTTTCACAGCACCTCCATGAAATGAGGAGGTGGTTTTGCTCCTGTCTTTCCAGATGAGTAGCGGTGGCAAGTAAAATTGAAGTGAGAATTTTCTGAGGTTTCAGGTGCCAAACCTGTGACCACTTGAAGCTTTTTTTTTTGACAAATATTACAACTTCAACCATTTCTGTTAAACACACAATGAGCTACTGACTTTATTTGTACTTGCACCTGGCTCCCCGTGGCCTACCCACCATTACAGGAGCAAGGACCAAATTTCACTATGTCTTCATGGCAGGCCAAGAGTTGGGAAAGAAGTGAACTACAGAGCCAGGCACAGAATAGGAGGAGAAAATGCATATTGAGTAGCAGCTGTGTGTTCAAAGCCAGTTCTTCATTTTTGGGCACTGAATCTTTCTTGTAGATGGGTGCTTTTTGATCCTGTGGTTCAAGAGTGAAAAATAACCTGTATCCACAAAGGAATCTAATTGAGATATATTGCCAGCTTCAGTTCTGTGGTTGCAAATGGGACATTTGCATGGCTGTCCCTGCAACCTGAGTAACATTTTATCTTCTCTGTAGTGCAGTGTATGGCTATGTGATACCAACATGAAACCAAACCAGTCTGGAAGCCAATGCATTGATGCAGAGCATTCCTCCTGATAGCTTATTTCACCTTTTTAAACCAATAAACGTCCCGGGACAGATGGACAAATTAGGTGAGCTCCCCATTTAGTCCTTGAAGTGATTCTCTTAGTTCCTGGTGACAAGCTCAGATTTGCCATATGGCTGCACTTGCAGGACTTAACTCTTTCATTATCTGCCTGTGCTCAGCCTGTGTGGTGACAAAAGCTTTGCCTCGTGTGTTGCACCAAGCCACTGTCTGGCTGCAAACTTGGAAAAGTCTCAAAATGTAATTTTCATGGGATAGAGTAACCATCAAGGCATTAGCATGCCTGGAAAGGAGAACAAATGAATTCTGTTCAGCTCAGAAGATACTCTTACCACAGGAGGTTTGTGCTGTAGTCTTTGTTGAGGGATGGGGAATACAAACATACAAACAGGCAGAAAGGGAGTGTTTTGCTGGCTGTAAAGATGGACACAGAAAATGTCTTGCTTTTGTTACTGAAGCAGTAGGAGGAGGAGTGCACAGGCTGCATGGGGGTGGCAGACAACCAAAAACCCATGGAGTGGGATTTACATCCTCAGTATGCTCTGGAGCAGCACTCCTGGGCCATGCATTAACAGGCAGGAGCTAGCAAGAACCGTGCTGTGCACAGCCGTGTTCCTCGGTGCCCTTTCCTGGGCCATCCACCGCTGATTCTAGCTCCACGCTTTGCTTCCCAGCCCGGGGAGGAGATGTTTTCCTTCTGCATTGCTGTTTGCTTAGTGGCTGCTGTCAGGCTGGAGGAGCACCCCCGTGTCACTGGAGGACTGGAGGGTGTCTGCACTGCCTGGGGCTGTGCAAAGCATTTGGATGCTGCTTGAGCCTTCATTAAAGCCACCAGCTTCATCAGGGGCTGCCTCCAGCAGTTTTGGGTCTTCAGACCAGTCTCTGTAGTAACTGGTGTTGCATTTCTGCACCTCTGGGCATCCTGCAGCTCCTGCCAAGCTGTGGAAAGGGGATGCTATTGCTCAGCTGCTCTGGCTGTGGGCACACTGATGTGTTTTCTTACGTGGTGGGTCTGGTCTATGTTTTCAGCCTTGTGGAGAAAGGCAAAGTTTTTGTGTATGTAGCAGGTATGGATTCAAATGACTGCGACCTTTAAAGCAAGCATGAAAATACAGGGAAGCTAGCAAAGTCAAATGTGCCTTCTCATTCTTTTCAGTGCAACTGTCCTTGGCAACTGGGTCTTTTCCCTGTGTTTGCAAGCTGTCAGCATCATTGCATCGTCCAGGAATCTTAAACTGCCACATGCAAAGTCAGCCCTTTCCTTCCTTCATCAAACTTGGGAGATTCAAGGTGTTTTCAGCTTGTTTCCTGCATACCCTGGGGGGCTGAAATTCCCAAACAGACAGAAACTTCTCAGGTTGCAAAAATATGGGAAGGAGTTGAAGCTCTCCAGTGACACCACTTTGTGCTGTGCTGGGGGGTCCACGGAGGCTTTATGGGGAGTTCCAGTGAGCTGCCAATTCCCTCGCCTCCCTTGTACCCTCACTGTGGCTGGGTTGCCCCAAAAGTCACTCTGGCAGCAGCAGGCCCCGGGTGGTGGGTTTGGGGAGCCAGTGAGTTCACAGCACCCCTCAGCCGGTCTCTATTTGTTTTCCACCACAATGGTCAGGCTTTGGCAGGGCAGACAATCAGGCATCGTGTGTTGGTGTGCTGTCCTACCCTGTGGCAGCCTACAATCAGTGTGGGTGCCCTCTGGGTTCAAAGGTCTTTTTAAATTGCTGCAGATCAATACTGCATGGCAAGGGAAGCAAAATACGCTGCAGAGAGGCCTCCCCAGGTAAACAAGACAGCAACGTCCAGCAGAATTGTGCTGGTTTGTGGCAGTACCACTGTAAAATCTCATTCTTGGGTTTTTGGGGGTTTTTTTGGTATATAAAATATGTGGATGGTTGAAATCTCACTCACAAAGTGCCTGCTTTTTTTCCATGTTCCCTCTGTCCTTTGAGGATTATGGTTCTCTTCAGTGTAAAAGCTGTGACAGAATTCATTATTGTCTCAGGCATGATGGTTGGGCTTATTTTGGTTATGCAATGTGTGCAGGGAGCAGGGGGAGCTGGCAGTGCAAGGGGAGTCCTTGTCTTCAGCACACCATTTTCATTTCCAGTGTCTGCCCATGAAGATGGGGGTTATTTCCCCATTTACTCAGATCTGCCATTTCAAATGTGGTTTTGCACCACCCTGGACAACAAACCGTGGAGGTGACTGGGCATGATTTACCTGTGCAAATGTCCGAAGCCCTCTCACAGTGTGCTGTGTCCTCCCGGGCACTGCGTGTTCTCCCATGTGAGCCATCAGCAAGTCAGTACAGGTCTGCAGAAAATTACCTGAATACTGAAAAACCTTTGATTTCAAAATCATTCTTTGCATTTTTGGTGGGATTATCACAACTTCTTTGTTTTTTTCCTGATGCTGGCTGGGTGGGGAGTGACTTGTAACCCAAGGTTCTCCGACTTCCGCCTTTTTTTTCCCACCCCGTGATCTCTGGCAGTCATAACACACAGAAATCATGAACAGTGTGTTTTTCCACAAACGAATGATATCATAAATGAAGATTAGGGGTTATTTTGTCCTCAGGCATAACAAGCTATTTGCACTGGAGGCCTTCTGCCTGCTCTGGAAGGTTAAAGAGAGGACAGGTTAGTGTGTGGGAGATTTAATTCGTACTTAAATACCTGGGATATAATGGTAAAGGCGAGAAAGCAGAACGCAGGGGAAGTAAGGATACATCTTTGTGCGTGGTGCCTGTGCGTGGATGTACGTGCGCTCGTTTTTTTGGGTTCGCTTCAGACTGACTCTGCTGCAAATCATCCGGGTCTGAGGCTCCAATCCCTCTTTCTCCCAAGAAATGAGCACCGCATCCACCTTTCTCGGTGCCGGAGGCTCCAGCCCGCAACCTTTTTGTCGCCAGCCGCGGGCAGCCGCCCGCCGTGCGCTTCCTCACGTGCTAATCATTCTCTTGTGTCAGAATAAAGCTCTCGTGGTTTTGTTCTGAGGAGGGATGCGGCCGTTCGCCAGGTAAAATCCCAACGCAAAACGCAGGGGTTAAAATAGGGGGGAAGAGAGAGCTTCGATGTCTCCCCAGCTCGGGGTCGGGGAGGAGGAGGACGGGTGAGCCTCCCCCCCCAACACGCGGGATGCTAAAGCGGCGAATAAATAGGGCATCTGTGGAGGAGGGGTTTCCTCTTCCATGCCTGCCTGGTCGCACAGACGGTCCCCCCTTGCAGTTTGGGATTCGCAAGCTGAGGAATGGTTTTCTCGTGCGAACCGTAAGTGCCGTGTGGGTGCGCGGCCGCGGGCGCGGTGCCGGTGGGTTCTGGAGGAGCAGCGGGACCCGGCGGCCGCGGGGGGGGAGCGATGGATGCGCTGCGCCAGTGCCTCGCTGCAGCTCGCCTTGGACAAGTGGCTGAGTGGGAAGTGCGGCACGTTAGCAGCAGGAATAGTGCTCAGGGGCCTCCCGCTTGCCATCAGCTGTGTTCGGGGGCTGGCACCCGAGGCGGTGGAGAGCCGTGACAACAACCTTTGGGCTCGCCGGCGGGGTGACGCGAGAAAAGCCTCCCCCAAAGCCTCCTCCGGCGCGCCCGCCGCTTCTCCCTGCGCGCACACACCCACGGGCACGGGGCGGCTGGCACGGCACCAGCACGGACCGAGAAATGGCCTCGTCTGTCGTAAGGAAGGCCTAAGGCTTGCCTTTGGCATCACCTCTCCAAACCGCGTCTTTTGTCCCTCACACGGTTAAGCTCCCCCTGCGACTCACTGAACAAAGGTTTCCTGGGCTGTGCATCTCATTTGCTTTGCCGCTGGTAAACAATCCTGTCAGCTGGCAGGGCCACTTCAGCCCCTCCTCCTCCTCCTCCAAAAGACATGTACGGTAGTCGTTTCTTCTGATGACATTTGCGCTTGTGAAGGAGGGTTTGGAATATATGTCAGGATGTTTTTCATTGTTTCAGACACTAAAATTTGAATGCTATTTACCTTATTTGAGCTTCCCCCGTACCTTTTCCTGCAGCATTTTGACAGCCAAAGCAATGTAATTGGCATGCATTTTGTAATTCTTTTTGTTTGTGTGAATACATTTCAGTCAACCTGGAAGCTCCTCCTACTGCTAGGTAGTTCCTGAGTAGTTACTACAAATACACTGTGTATTTCTGGGGCCGTGCAATGATTCAGCCTGAGACAGCTTAATGCTTTTCTCTTGTAACCCAATGCTGGCAACTTCATTGAGGGTATTAAGACCCAAATCCAATCTCGAGTCAGGTCAGTTAGTCCTTCTGTTCACGTTTGCAGACAGCTTTTAGCTGTAATCTCCTAGTTTTGTTCTTTTTCTGCCACTTCTATTGTGGTGTAAAGATTAAAATATTTAAAAACTGGCTTTGTTTGGCTTATCCCAGGCATGTGTCTAAGTGCTAATCAGAGTGGTTTTTTTAGCTTGGCCCGTTGCAAAGGACAAGACAAGTCTGAACTTGTGGAGGGCTTTTTAGATTAGTGGTGATATTTTTATTGGATTTTTTTATATTATTATCTTTTTTTTTCCCCCTTTTGGAGGCATGTTGAATTGTGGCAGGTGAGTTGTCAGTGGAAGGTGAACAGTGGATAAGTAGGCCTTTTTTCTGTAAACAGTAAGTTTTTCCTGTTTGACCAATCTCAACCTGAGAATCACATTTCATAGAGGAAGAACTCAATCAACAGTGGTGGCACCTTCCACCCTCTGGAAGAAGCTGGTTTTCTTTGCTGCACTTGAACTTCTAGTGCTGCTAATTGACTGTGTGTTGGGTGATTGGTCACCTGGACCTGGTGGGAAGCTTTTGCCCCCAGGCTTGGAGGCTTGCAGTGTGCACCCCCACCCAGCTCCCAGAAGGGCTGTCTTTACCCAGAAATGGTCGGGATGCATCTCAAAAGAGTTCATGAAGTTTCCTTCATGCAAAGAGCAGGTGATTTGTAAGAGTATTTTCAGTGTGCAGATATGCATCTGAGAATGGTGGTTGCAAATTAAGACTTTTATGGATGTAATTAGTCTGTTTCACTCTTTTCTTTGCGCTGTAGCCAGGGAAAGGGCAGCTGCCTGTGACTTCTGTGCAAGCTGAGGATGCTCATGTTTTTCACCATTTTACCTCTTGCTTCAGTGTAGAACCCTGCCCTTTTCCTTGGGCTCTGTCTGCTGACAGGAGCACGTCAGCCAATGTGGATATCTGGACAGGGCTGCCCTTCCATTTATGCACTGCACTAGTGTGAAATTAGGTTTTTATAACCTAACTTTGTTAAGTTTTTATTCTTCTTTGGCTGCTTAGCTCAAGTTTGAGATGAGTGACTTAGTGCATTAAAGGTGTTTAAATGACTGGCAAATGCCAAATTCTATCCAGAATATGTAACAGATTAAATTACTCAATTACAATGGTGTGTCTAGTGGCAATTGCTAGAAAGTAAATACAAGCTCGCACTTCCACAATGATGCTGTCTTTGAGACTGTTGCTTCTAGTGACACTAGAAGATAAAGATCCTTATACTTAGGGTGATATTCATAATTTGAAATTCAGAGTGATTTCTAATCCAAAACAATATCAGAGTGGTGGTGCAAAAAGGCATGCTTGGATTCTAAAACTGTTGCTTCTTGAATTTATTGAATGTGCTTTCAGTCATAAAGACATTTATTTACAGTGCAATATCGTTTGGTTTTGCTTTGGACTTCCTTGGCTATGTTCATCTATCCACTATGCAGACTGAAGAAAGATGCTTTGCAACCTGTGAATTTTTCTGTAATGCAGCTTGGGGATGGGAAGCAGGTGGATACAGGCAGGGAAGGGAGCACAGGCGGGCAGAGATGATCCTGAGCAGCACAGTAAGCTGTGCTTTCAGCAGGTCAGCTGTGCCATCAGATGGTCCCAACATGTGCCTGTCTCCAGAGCAGTTGTGGGAAGCATCGTAGAATATGCAGGAAATAAATTGCCACGGAATACAGTCAGGGACAGGGCGGAGATCAAGCCTTGCTTTCCTCCTGACTGGCCTGAAGTCGTGCCGAGTTAATAATGCTACAGTGTAGATGTTTAGCTGTGACTCTTCCATTCTGTGCTCAGCACAGAGCCTGTATTGTCCATCTCTCCAGGGAAAAGGGTTCCTGAGTCACCTGCCTTTGGAGGACTGCATGCCTTGGGAGTCTGCTGAGCATCATAACCAGCCAGATCCAAATTGACTGGTGGGAATAGGGCAGAGGAAGAGTTAGTTCTCCTGGATAAATAACTGCCAGCTCATGACAGCACAAGAAAATGTTGCAATGACATGTTCATTGAGTACCATTTAATAGAAGGAGAACCAGGAGCAGGAAGATTGATGCAGCAGCTGTTTGCCTGGGAATCAGATGCTGTCTGTATACAGGCTTGAACTTGGGAGCAGAGTTCTGAAAAAAAGCTTGTTAAGGAAAGCAAGAGCAGCTAAATGCTTTTGTCATGCACTGGTTTCCTCTCAATCAGCTGCAGCAGTGGAAAGCAGTCAGTGTAAAGGGGCAGAGGCAGATGCTTTGCACTTTGCACCTGTATCAGCAGCTTTGTGGGTGCAAGGCAGGAACAAGGTGGACCATGGACTTGGGCCAAATCCTTCAGGCTGGCTTGCAGGGTTACATCAGTCAGACAATACTAATTTTACTTTGGGAGAGTGGAGAGTTGCTAAATACCTGCCAGGAGCTTTAGTGTAGGACTGTGTTCTTTGCACCCTTGTAAAACAACTGAATGTACTGCCTGCTGCTTTTGGGACAAGAGGTAGGGGAAGTTTTCCATGCTCCTAATCCATATGAGACCCTAAATCTTCTGGCCTTACTCTGTACCTTCACACTAAACAATGGGACTGAACAAATCCAGCAGGATCATTCCCATATCTCCTCTGTAAGTGCTTTACCTTGAATCAAGTGTCTAGCTGACATGTGTATCCTCTTTGGTTACCTTAAGGTTGTTAATAAGATCAGTTGTTGCTTACAGGGTGGCATATTCATTATGGATTAGGTGTCCTGCATATCTTCTGTCACTGTACCATCAGGCAGCTGCAATATCCATTCACTGCAGGCAGTTTGGACCATTCTCCTCTAAAACTGGGCAGGATAGTTTGGCAGCAGGCAGGACAGTGGGCTAAGAAATTGTCCAAGTACCCTGTCTGGGCACTTCTGCCTTGGAGCAATCTTTCCCTGCCTGCACTGCATGAGATTACATCCCTCACCCTGCCCCAGTCCCAGCTTGCACAACGCTGGTGTTGCCAAGTACATCAGGGTTTGTGTCAGACCCCTCAAGAGTCCCCTGTGTTTGGGGACATGCAGTGAGCCCCGTGTAGAAGATGCCCTTGCAGACCCACTGCTGGTTTTGTTTATACAGTGACAGTTCCCAGCCACTGTGGCCAATGAATGGGAAATGTTTCAGCCTTTTCACAATACATTAAGTTTTTGTGCTGCACTTGACTTAAATAATGAGGCTTATTTGTTAATCGCTAGAGCAGGCAGTAGCTATAGGTTTAATTTGTAAATTTGCATTTTAGAAATCACATGTAAGGTTCAAAAATTCATCCTAAGGTACAAGAACATAACTAGAGATCAGGAGACCAGCACAGGGAAGCAGTGCTGGCTAAGAAGTGGGCTCTGGGACATGGGTAGGTTGATTTCACCTGACCTTAGAGTCTGCAGTGTTGATGTTTATAGTACTGCAGGGTAGATGGTTGCAGTTCATGGGGAGAAGAGTGTGCTTTTTGGTACAGTTCATCTCATCTTGTGATCGGGATGTTTAAGACAGGTCTGATACAAATCATGATCTCTTTTTTTTTTCTCCATTGACCACTAAGACCTAGATGACAAGCTCTGAAATAAGTCTGAAGAGATAAATGTCACCCTGGTGTTGCCTTTTTAGTAATTTTTGTTGGGAATTGCAATAAATGAGAATTTCAAGAAAGATTTGAGAGCAGTGAGGTAGTTTACATCACAATTTTTCCTCCAACACATGGAGACAAATTTGCCAAAATGTAATAGTATGCTACTTGGGTAATTTGAGGGGCTGATGCAGGGTTTTGACATGGGAATATGCTGTTAAGGCTGGAAATTAAAAAATAGTTTGTCTGCAGTTTGAGAGCTGTGCTACAAACAGCTGTAAGAAAAGTAAATGGTCTCAATGGTTCATTTGCTTGTCCACTGCACAAGTCTCCCTGGCCATTTGCTATTCTCTCCCCTCAGGATTGTTTTTTTAATTTTTCACCTATCAGGAGAGTCTGGTGTGCCTCTGAACATTTGTGTGGTGTTTAGAAGAGCTTTTAATGTTGTGGTGCTACAAGTTCCTATAGTAGCTGTTGTTCAGGCCTTCTCCTCTCCTGTCAGCATCCAGAGGGTGGTGAGGCCCTGGCACAGGTTGCCCAGAGAAGCTCTGGATGCCTCATCCCTGGAAATGTTCAAGGCCAGGTTGGATGGAGCTTTGAGCAACCTAGAATGGTGGAAGGTGTCCCTTCCCGTGGCAGGTTGGAAAAAGGTGATCTTTCAGGCCCTTCCAACCCAAACCATTCTGTGATTCTGTGATTTTCCCATGGTGTTGGACTGGTGGTTTGTGCAGATTCTGCCTCTCTCGGCAAAGTGGTACCTTGTTGATTAGTGTGGGCCTGTTGGTTGCTGAAGAAGACACTGAGCATAATTCACAGCAGGAAAATCAGACCAGAGATACCCATTTTAGTTTAACTGTGGCAAATTCTGGTACAAATTCCCACTTAGACGATGTCCAGTGCTCCCTAGCAGATGAAAATTCACCTTGATTGTACAGTTTCATTAAAGCCTTCACCCAAGACCTGCTTCCAGCTGTAGAGCAGGGCCTGCTGAGCCAATTTAGGTAGGTTTTGACTAAAACATGGCTCTGGTTTACAGGCAGCAGCTTGATGCGACATGGCTTCATAAAGCCATGCCTGTCATCACCTCCTCCTGCTAACATCCTTTCCACTGATTGACCATCTTTGTAACAAAATGTTCTTCCTGGTTTGCTTAGGGTGAAGAAACTGAAGGAAACATTTGCTTTTATACAACTATTGGACAAAAACATGAGTAACCTTCGCACCTGGTTGGCCCGGATTGAGTCTGAGCTTTCCAAGCCTGTTGTTTATGACATCTGTGATGACCAAGAAATCCAGAAGAGACTGGCAGAACAGCAGGTGGGAAATAGCAGCAGCCAGAGTAAATGAGCTAAAATGCTGCTGGTTGGTCCTGGGATAAAATCACCTGTTTCTTTTCTTTAGCGAGCCCTTCTGACTGGTTGCTTTGCATGGCGTGTTCCTGCCAAGATGCGTTACATGGAAAATTTTCAGTATTGTATTGAATTACCCCCACTTCTCCCCCTCCCCCTTCACCCAAGGAAAACATGCAAAATACAAACAAAAGCAGATTTGCTCAGTTCAGTACAGCAGACTTCCTGAGGACTAGGCAGGGCACAGACAGTGGGCAGAGTACATGAGGATGACTTAGACTGACAAGGCGTGAATGCTGCTCTCCACAAAGTGGCCGTGGCAGATCCAAGTGCTGCGATTTGATGCGTTGCCCTCACTGGCTCCAGTTCTTGTCCCTTCCTTGCAGACAGCAAAGCAAGCTTGGCAGAGCAGGATGCTTGAGCTTTGGAGGGTGAACTTGTGCAGACACATCTTTGGCTGAGGTTTGATCCAGAGGCAGGCTCTGGAGATCCCTCGGGGCTGGGGGAGCTGGCGCGTGAATCCTGCTGAGACAAGTGTGAACCAACCTCATGCTGCTGGGTGTTGGTGGGCATTTATCCAAGGCACTGGCTTACCAGGGGCGTCTTAAGAGAGGAGTTGGGTAGTCCTGGAGCAAATTTCTCTAGCCAGCGACCAGGCAAGGAAAAGGAACTTCTCCAAAGCACAGACTTGCTGGTGGAGTAATCCTTTGCTCAGGGCTGTGCTGTCAGTCTGACCAGGTTCTAAGTGCTTGGCTGTCATCTGGCCTTTGTGTTAAACAACAATATTTGCCCAAAAACTAAAGATCAAGAATAAGTCTGTCAAGTTTGGAAGCTTTATGGCCTCTGCTTTACAATGCAATATCGTTTACTTAACACTTGCTGGTGTCCTTCCCATCCTTTCCATCTTTTCTCTCTGACTTCTGCTTCCGTGTCTAAGGATTCCTGAGTGACCCAGACCTGGGGACTCTCTTCTATGCTGGTTGGTGTGGCTGTCCTTGCACTCATGTCCCAGATGTCAGGGGAAGGGCCAGCTCCTCTGTGACAGGAGTGGAGGTGGCTCCCACTGACTCCACTGCAGGAGCTGGTCAAGTACCAGAAGCCTTGGCCCAGTGCCTCTGATGGTTTCTTCTGAATTGAGAATGGCCATGTAAACAACAAGGACATATTTTCTTCTCATCCAAACCTTTTGCATTCTCAAAGGCCATGATAAATTGCCAGGCAGAGCAGAGCATGGAGCACAAAGGAATTGTGTCCAATATAATTTATTTTTATTATGAGCGTTCAAGCTTCAGCTAGCTGTAAGAGCCATCATTTGCTGCTCAGAGCTACTTACTGCTTTATTTTTTTTTTTGATGTTGTTTTAAATACAGACCTCTAGGCACCTCTAGACTCCTTCTACTGTAGCTTTCTAGCATTATGAGAAGACTGTTCTGACTGAAAGACCATAGTAAAAAGCTGCTTTTGCTCTGCATTAGTGAAACATTTATCTGAATGCGACAAGTAAAAACATTTTTCCTGGTTTTATCTGTGCAATTATTTCAGTAAAAGGAGAGCAGTGGTGAGAAATATGCCCTGCAGGCTTCTTTTATTTGACATCCATGACTGGAAAAGCTTTACCTATGCAGTCTTGAATAATGAAATTTAAAAGCCTTGTGTATCCACAGAGGTGTTCTATGGCATGTTTGTTCAATTAAAGGATGATGATTACAACATGAATAATATTAATTTTAAGATTGCAGAGGTGTCTCACTAATGCAAAAATCTAGCAGTGTGTAGTCTCTTTAAGCTCTCTGGGCAATGCAATGCAGTACAGAGTTGAAGGAATGGTACCTCGTGGGGCTTGATGTATGTTCCTCACCCCCTCACTTAGTTTGTTGTGTTTGTCTCGCTTAATGCAGTCAGGTCATTTGGAAAACAGCAAGGATTCTGCCTGGGCTATTCCATGAACCCGGGCATGGCCTGAAGTAATGAGATCATGTCAGCAACGTTACCAATAGTGCAAGTTAGAATTAATTTGTAATCTTTGGTCAGAATTCTCATTTTCACTACTACACCGGTAAATCCAGTAGAATTTAATGAATTCAGAAGAGACTCTTCAGGTGCCAGTGGTGAGGTAGAGCCTGCTCCCAGCTGTAGAGATTGTGTTGAAAAGAGACTGATGCATCTTGCTCAGTAAATAGCTGTGAATCCTTAGTAACCTGTAAAAATTTCTGTTGGGTCTCCTTCTGGCAGTCTGTCATCCATCTAAAGATTTTTGCTCCTACATTCCTTAAAGCTGTTCATTACTACAAATCCCACAAGCCATGTTTTGACCATTTATGGCCTTGATTCAGGTACCCGTGTAACCACGGAGGACGGCCACTGAGTGATACTCAACTCCTTCCAGCTTGTTGACTTCTGGGAAAAATCTTTCTTCAACTCCTTTTGCATTTACTACAAGCTATGTCTGTTTCCAGGGGTTTTGTTTGTTTTATTTTGTTTGGGTTTTTTTTTAAGTCTAGAGCAAAACCAATTCTGCTTTGTCTGTTGACTGAAATTAGTAAATACCATTTAATGGGAACTCCAGTTCGCTTTTGTCAGTGTCATTTGTGTTTGTTGCTCTAGTGTTATTCAAGCAAAAGTCTCTGTAACCTTCATTAGAAAAGCCAGAAATGGGTTGAAAAAATGGAATTGTAGTGGCTGTTGTAATTTTATTAATATTTAAAGTTGGTAGCATAGTAGAGATCTACCTTTTCAATAAGAAATATTTAGATAAGGCCTTTTTTTCTGTCTTTCAGTTACACTGACTTCAGGAGTAGTGATGGGTACAGGATGAGAGGCCAGACTATCATGGAGATGCAGGCTCTGGAAAAGAAACCTGTAGTGTAGATTAGACAAAAGGTCTTTGCCAGACCCTTTAAAACAGTCTGTCAGAACAGGAGCCTTACAAGAGAGAGTAAGAAAAGTAGTGTAACACCAGGTAATTGTGTTTGTGTTCCATGCTGCAGCCTGTGATCAGTCATTAAAATGCACATACTGCACTAAGAGTTCTCTGACAAGCCTTTCAGTGTAGTAACCTGATATGAGACAATTGTCCTGTGCTGTCAAAATTAATAAGAATTTATTTATGGTATAGGTGAGGTTTGGATTTTGAATGCACATTAAAATTGTCCAGACTGTTAATGAGAAGATTGAGTTTAGACTGAGACACCAAAGATGGACAACCCTTTTTGTGCATGGCGGTTCTCTCCTGACCTGTGTCATCTGCCCAGCTCATCCTGCAAGTCTTTTCTAAAGCTAAATAAGCTTTTCCTGACACAGGAGTTGCTCTTTCCCCATTCTCTGCAGCATTTTAAAAGGGCATGGCTGAAATGTAGCCACGCACGTTTCCTTCCACTGACGCTGTTGTTTTGCCGATGGCAGGATCTGCAGAGAGACATAGAGCAGCACACGGCGGGCGTGGAGTCCGTGTTTAACATCTGTGAAGTCCTGCTGCACGACTCAGATGCGTGTGCTAATGAGACAGAGTGTGACTCCATCCAGCAAACCACCAGGAGCTTGGACAGACGGTGGAGAAACATCTGTGCCATGTCCATGGAAAGGCGAATGAAGTACGTCTCCTCTTCTTACCCTACGGAAGTCTGGGGGCAGCATCTGGAGGAAATGCTGTAGCTGTTGCCACAAGCTGAATTTTGAGGAGGAAAAAAGAATCCAAAGTTGATAGTTAGCTTGTGATAAAACCTTTCTGTTCTTGCTCTCTCAGAATCGAGGAAACCTGGCGTCTGTGGCAGAGGTTTTTGGATGACTATTCTCGCTTTGAAGATTGGCTAAAAGCATCTGAAAGTATAGCAGCTAGGCCTAATTCTTCTGAGGTTTTGTACACACATGCAAAAGAGGAGCTGAAGAAATTTGAGGTGAATTTTTTAACTTACTTTTTTATGCTCAGCATCAGGCTGCTGAATACTTATTGTCTGTGCAAAATGCCTGGGTCACTGGAAAACACTACTTTGGCATTGGTAGTATAGAGAACATAAATAATTTGGCGAGTGTGCAGCTGCTAGATGTCTGTTTGTCTCCAGAATTTTTTTTTTAATGTGGAGAATACAATGCTCTGAACAGACACTTACAAGTTAAAGCCTTGCTTTTTCTAGGCAAGAGACTTTTGTAGTTTGATATTTATTTTTTTCTTTCTTTTCCCAGTGAGCTGAGTCTGATGGTTTTAAAATATGGGTTTTAAAATCTGGATTTAGTTTTGCTGTTGGAAGGCCTGTTTTTAAGGGAGAGGGCATCATCTCTCTTGATGGGTAATATCCACATCCTGACTCTTATCAGGGAATGAGCTCCTTGCTTTGCCTTGCAGGCGTTCCAGCGGCAGATCCACGAGCGCCTCACGCAGCTGGAGCTGATCAATAAGCAGTACCGGCGTCTGGCCCGCGAGAACCGCACCGACTCCGCCAGCAAGCTCAAACAGATGGTGCACGAGGGCAACCAGCGCTGGGATAACCTCCAGAAACGAGTCGCTTCCATTCTCAGGAGACTCAAGGTAGTGGCACAGTGGGGTGAGGGAGTGAGGAGCACTTGCAGGTTTCTGCAGGAATTGCCCATTAGCAAAGCCTACATCAGAGCAACTCTCTGTGTGTCCTGAGCTACCAGCATAGCAGAGGAGCTCTGGAAGGGTCACCGAGTGCATGGCATAAACCTGACCTTGGTAGATTGGTTCTTGGTAGCTGAAGAAAAGCTTAAAGGAATTACGAGTGCAAATTTTGGGAGGTCAGTTGCAGCACTCACTGCTCCTGTCACACTTTCCTCTTACCCGCTTGTAATGGGTGGATGTGTTCATGCACTTGCACCTTTCCACAGGTAAGAGGCAGAGACAAAAGGGCCCCAAGTGCAGATATGGTTTGGAGTTTCCAACTCAGCTCTACTTCGTGCCAGGTTGTGATTCACCAACAAGGCATTAAACATGGAGATATGATGGAAAGGCATAGCTCCTGCTGTGCTGCCTGTCTAATGAGGAATGTTGTTGAAAAGTGTATTTGTGACACTTCAAAGAAGTATCCTGCTCATCAGTTAAACTGATCTCTGGGCAGATACTCTGTGCTGTGCCCTGGGGGAAACTTGTCACTGCCAGATTTTTAAATATAGCAGTGCTGCAAGCAACTGAGAGGGGAAACTGTTAGCTCCCAGAAGTCAGTGGATGAGGCAGTGAGAGCAGTGATGGGGTTTGATCTGAGCAGCTACGAATTGTTATGTTTGGGATGTTACATGATCCCCTTCCTGAACAGTAAATCCTACCCATGAGAACAGGCAAGCTGCGTGTCTGTTAGCAGCTTCTGTGGGGCATGCTATGCCAAACAGCGCATTAATTACACGGGTGTGGTCATCCATGATCCAGCCTCTCCATTGTAAAATCAGTAAAAACTGATTTTAATCTCATAGCTTTAATCACGTTAATTAGAGATGGAGTTTGCTTCCTTTGTTTATCTCTGTTTTAAGTTTAGAACAAATGTTAAGCCTCAGTCCAAATAACTGTCACTGGTATAATGATGTGGGAGAAGGAATGTGTGGAATCAAGAATCTAATTTTATAGAAGCATCTTGAACTGCTAAAATTTTGCTCCCTTTTTTGTAGAAATAGTGTACTATATATAGTACACTATTATAGTATAGGGCACTGTTGTAGCATCACTAAAGGAAGAGGACAGGTTTTATACATGGCATGCTGCTATTTGTGTCCTGATGGCCTTTAAGGTGAACAAGAGTTTTTAAATAAAACACTGATTTCAGTGAGCTCCTGTGACCTGTCTCTTCTAGTAGCTGAAGTTATGTAACACGGGCTCCTTTTTTCCATCCAGCACTTCACCAATCGGAGAGATGAGTTTGAGGGGACGAGGGAAAGCATCCTTGTCTGGCTCACAGAAATGGACCTACAGCTGACAAACGTGGAGCACTTCTCCAAAAGTAACTTTGATGACAAAATGCGGCAGTTAAATGTACGTATCCTCATGAAGCAGTTGTTTGCTACAGCCCAGTGATCCTCTTGGGCTGCCCTTGCCTGACAGAATCATCTACTTTTCTGTAACTTCACAATAGCCACCAGATCTTTGTAGGACTATATTTGAAGACAGTAGTAAATTGTTAAGACATATTGTCTGAATCAAGATTAAGCTGTGCAGTATTTAATTCAGATTCAGTGTTCAAGCTCAGTTCTATCCTTCCATTTTCTCCTGACAGTGTGTCAGTGGTATCTGGCCTGGAAAGCAGCAGATGCTGGTTAACAGTAAGAGCTACATTCCTAAATCCAGGCATTATTTTCTGGTGCAAATCTTTTTTGAATTGGCATTATAGTACAATCTCTCCTTGGAGCTCATTGTTTGTAGCTGGGAATTTCAACAGAAATTAGACATCGGGAATGTGCAGTGATTCTGAGGACTATACTAGTTCTTTGCTACATAGTATGCTCATTTCCCCTTTCTCCCTGCACTGTTATTCCTTTGGGATGTAGATTTACTGTTGTGTAGGCTGGAGGCACAAACAACCAAACAAACGTCTTGGCTACTGAGAAAAAGATCATGTGTACCCAGCAGAAAAATAAGCTATGATTAGCTGAACTGTCATCATGATCCCCTGCAGGCTCAGGGCACTGCAGCCATATTGATGTACACATGGGTGGAAAATGCCACTTCATTTGGAACTGTAATTCTGCTGATAAAACAAACCTTTGGACCTCTTGAGTAAAAAGATATCTGCCAAATTAAATTAGACAACAATGTCAATTGCTGCTTGTCTTTCACTGCAGTGAGCTAGAAAACAGGGACAAACCTTAGGCTGGAAAGGGCCGATGAAGAAGTAATTATTTTTCTTGTATGTTCCAAATAGGGTTTCCAACAGGAAATAACATTAAACACCAATAAGATTGATCAGCTAATCGTTTTTGGGGAGCAGTTGATTCAGAAGAGCGAGCCTTTGGATGCCATCCTGATTGAAGATGAATTGGAAGAACTTCATCGATACTGTCAGGAGGTGTTTGGGCGAGTTGCCCGGTTCCATCAAAGACTGACTTCAAGGGATCCTGTAAGAAGCAACAGTTGTTTCAATGCTTTGACAAGATTTTGGTGCTTGAATTGCAATGCTTATTTTGGTTTTTGAATTGCAATTGCTTATTCCTAGCAGCTTGACTGAGTGGTTTGAGCTCCAAGGGGTCGGGAGCTCTGCAGTAGATGTGCCAGCCTTGCTAAATCTTTGTTGCCAATCCTTTCATGCCTCTCCATCTGCAGAATCTGGAGAATAGCATGGAGGTAGTTCATAAGGTTCAGAAGTAGATAGTTGTGGCTTGAAGGTGTCAAAATCTTTTTAGGTGTTTTTAATACCACCTTCTTTTTCTTTAATATCAGTAAGGTGGTTAGAATATCTCTATGTATTTCTTTATCCACTCCATCTGTCCACTTTTGTTGTGAAAACCATGAATGGGGAACAGCATGCACTTGGCTTTTCCCTGGGAACTTTCAGATGATTCCCAGTTTGCTTGGCCTCAAAAAGAAAGAACATTGTTAGAAAGCCAGGTACAGGAAGTAACATGAGCCAACTACGAGTGGCTGTTCACTCCTGCCTGAGCATCATTTCCTTATTGACCTGTTAAGTCCATTTGGAACTGGGTATTCCTCCTGCAAACTGGAGAGATATTGTGGTGGTGGTGGAGTGCCTTGAAAGAGGGGAGGTAGCTGCTGATGTGGGGGTTGGTTTTGGTAAGAGAGGAAGAAGGCAGAAATTATGTCTCCCTTTAATTTTAGCCACACAGTCTTTGGTTGCTGCAGCTCACCACAAAACTGTCTGCAGCAGTACTGTGTGGCTCAATCATTAATTCATTAGGACCTCTTGTCAGTCTTATTAATACACAGTAATTGTTACTTATTTGTAGGGATTGGATGATGAAAAAGATAACTCTGAAAATGAGACAGATCAAGAAGACTCTAGAGAAATCCAGAATGATCCCTGGCATAAGAAGGCCATCACCGAGGGGCCCTCATCCACACAGTCCCTTTGCCACCTTGTGCCCCCTACTCAAGGCCATGAGAGATCAGGCTGTGAGACCCCTGTCAGCGTTGACTCCATCCCACTGGAGTGGGATCACACAGGTGATGTGGGAGGTTCTTCCTCTCATGAAGATGATGAGGAAGCAACATACTACAGTGCTCTGTCAGGTGAGAACCAACATCCAGCAGTTTGGCTTGACATGGACAGCTGGAGGATGGCCCTGTGTGGGAAGGGAGGGGGATTGAAGTCTTGCTCCCACACTGTTGGTTGGTTTTCAAGTACCATTAATAGATGTGAGCAGACTCATCTCTTGGATGTCTTGATGAAGGAATGGTACTGTCTAAACCAAGCTTTTTTTTTAGAAACATAAGGTTTTAGAAGCTTTACTGTTTAAGAATGTTTGAAAGTGGTACCAGCCACTTACTTTGTTCTTTGTCTTTGCTGTCCCTCATTGTTTCAGTTGTTTTTAATAGTTGGAAAATATTGAATAGTGAGGAAAATGACATTATTCTTTTTTCAGATGTAGAAATCACTGAAAACCCTGAGGCATATCTTAAAATGACCACAAAAACTTTGAAAGCATCTTCTGGTAGGCACCTGCTAATGCATGTGTCTGAACATGGCAATCTCCCTGTGCTGCACGCTATATTCCTCAACCTCTCTCATACGTAATGTCTGACTTCCTGCCTTGTGTGGACACCATGTCTCATCCTGCCATGGTGTTCTTACGCTGCAGTATCCACATGGACATTAAAAGCAGTCAAGAACACACCATTTAGATTTTGCCTGGTAAATGCCAAGGTGGTTAACGTGCATTTCATTGTACTGATCCAAAGTCTTTTGGTTCTTTCTCGGTGGTTTGCTCTGGGTAGTATCAATTTTTGGTTGTTTCTAATTTTGGTTGCATACTTACTGAAGGCAGTAGCTCCAACTCTGCAAGTATTTTTTTGTGGTTTGTGCATGACAGAACTATGTGTGTCCTGTCTGTTAAATCCAGAACAAACATTCTCCAAACCAGGACATGTCTAACTTGTTCCCACTGACATGTTGCAGATGAGTGATAGTTATTGTTGGGATGCAAACTTTACAAAACCACGGTGCAGCCTTGTCTTTTGGTTTTTTTCAATACTCATACCTGTATTCAAGCATTTTCCAGAAGAAAACAGAATGTCCCATAACTGCATGGCTCTCATCTCATTACCTTTGAAACACTGTTGATGTTTTGCAAATGTGCATGCTTTGCAAGGAAAGCTGCAAAACTGTCATTTTTATGCCATAACTTGATGCCATTTTATTCAAAGCGCTTTCTAACTTAATACAAAGCTGCAGCTTCCTCGTGGAGGTGGGATCTTCTGCTCATGGTATGTGGTTTTGGTTTTATTTGTTTCAGGAAAGTCTGTTTCAGAAGCTCATCCTTGGCATTCTCCAGGTAGCCCAGTCCGCAGGAAACACAGATATAACCAGGCAGAGATGGTTGGAAATGTGTTGTCTGGACCAGAGACAAGTACTCCCTATAAACCAGACTATGTGAGTTGGAGGCTCTGTGGGCACTGAACAAACAGTTTGTTTGTTGTTCTGTGTAACTCCATCCACTTCCCTTCTCCAGCATCAAGGAAAAGAATAGTTGGGGGAGAATTTTCACTTCATGTAAACTTAGACATTATCTCTGGTGGCTCAGGTTTGACTCCTGGTTAGTCAGTGTCTGGAGGAGCTTCCTTCCTCTGATGTCACAGGACAAGTCTAAGAGAATTTAACCCCCACAAAGGAGAGGGTGTGAATCTCTTGATACTCACTGATACATCTCCCTTTCCTAAGCAGATTTGAAGGGTCCTTTTCTAACATGCAACACACCATTTAATATGCTTCCAGGTATTGAAAAATGTGCCAGAATGGCTTATTGTCCATTGGTACCTCAGCCTTGGTGGCTGTCTGCCAGCCATGGCCTCACCAGCAGCTGCCAGGCTCAGTGGATCTGGACACATTGTCAGCACTCTTCCAGACAGGGTGGTACTGGTATCTGGCTGCTTTTGTCATCATTAATCCAGTCTCAGAGCCTTAGAGTCAATATTGCCAAGACCCACAATCCAAAAAAGAGCATCAGCAAATGTACATTGTCTGGTACCTGTAGTGCAAAAGCAATTAATTTGCTATGTCCACTCTTGTAGTAATTGGCATCACCATGGTGTGTGTTTGTTTACTGGAAAGGCACAGAGAGCCAGTGTAAACTGTTAGCAAAGCTGCAGAAGCCCGGGGCTAAATCTAATATGTGAGAGCTCAGCAGCAGCCCAGCCACCCCAAAGTAACACAAATTAGGTTGGACCTTTGACATCCTCTTAACCTGCAGGGCTCACCCACAAAAATGTCATTCCAGGTGAAGCAGCTCAGCTCTGCAAGCAGCAGCAGCAGCAAGGAGAAAATTCCATCTGCCAACATGAGCGATGAGGAGCCCCAAGATGACCAAGAACTTGTGAATATAGCAGCAGCGGAGAAGCAGTCAGGTACAGAGCATTAGGAGTGGCTTTGGGGCTGTGGTGTTTGTCCTGTGACTCTGGAGGGACAAAGCAGAGATGGCACAAAGGCAGCACGTTTGGGAACAACAAAAAAAATTATTCTATTTTGCCAGATTCCACTGAGCTGCCTTCTCACCTGCTTCTGTCCAACCCATGTGTGCTGTTATAAGCTTTCACAGTTTCTGCCACAATTGAGATTTTTCTCTCTCATAATATACTTCTATCTCTTTGCTTGTTGCAATAAATGGGAGCAATTTTGCTTTTGTGTGATACTGAACACTTCAGAGACTTTTAATCGGAATTCAAACCGAAGTCTGTCTAAAGTAAGATTGCTATGTGGAGTTACTGGCACTCCTTATAACAAGATGCTACAGCTCCCATTTGCAGAAATGTTTTGTCAAAGCTGGTATGTATTCTGTTCTGCAGTGTCTTTACAGTGGTCCTTTCACCCAAACAAACCAACAAGCTGGTTCTCTTGACCTTTTAGGACCTCATTCCTGGTTTCAGGTGCTTGAGATTGTTACAGCACATTGTACTGCAATCACAAAAGCAAATCATGTGATGAAAAGAAGGATGCAGCTGCTGCATGCACCAGCTTACTTAGTTTGTGTCTCTGGTCTCACAAATGGTCCAGGGTTGTGTCCCATACCTGGGATGAATAGGGAAAGCCTGAGCATGGTTTAGATGTGCTTTCAGAAAGTGTTAAGTGATCACACAGGTGGCATCTCCATGTCCTTTAGCACTGAATTGATGAAACATAGAGTCATTAGAATGGTTTGGGTTGGAAGAGACCTTAAAGTTATCTAGATCCAACCCCTCCTGCCATGGGCAGGGACACTTTTCACCAGACCAGGTTTCTCAAAGCTCCATCCTGCCTGGCCTTGAACACTTCCAGGGATGGGGCATCCACAACTTCTCTGAGCAACCTGTGTCAGGGCCTCAGCACCCTCACAGTAAGGAATTTCTTCCTAATATCTAATGTAAACCTACCCTCCCATCAGTTTAAAGCCACTATCCCTTGTCCTATCACTCCATGCCCTTGTCAAAAGTCCCTATCCAGCTCTCTTGGAGCCCCTATAGGCACTAGAAATTGCCCTAAGGTCTCCCCAGAGCCTTCTCCAGGCTGAACAGCCCCAACTCTCTCAGCCTGTCTTTACAGGAGAGCTGCTCCAGCCCTCTCATCATCTTTGTGGCTTCCTCTGGGCTCTCTCCAGCAGCTCCACATAGACAAACCCAAGTCCTAACTGCTGGATCGTATTTGTCCCATGATGAATTTTGGTGTTCACCAAATCGCAGCTAGGCTCATTGAAATCTGTCTCCTTAGATTTGGTCTGTTCTTCCAAGTGAATTAAAACATCTCCAATTAATGTGATTAAAATTCTGTGTAGAATTGCTATGCGGATAACTTGACCAGCAATATGAAATTTAGATCCTGCAGAATCTCAAGAAAAGATGTGGCTGAATAACAGTAATACATTACAGCAGTTATTTGGTCTCAAGCAGAATGGAGAATAATTTACTTGCAAAATTCTTGCATGTTTTACACACTTTTTCCTTTACTGAAGATTTAAATTGTTTTTTTCTATGATTTGCAGGCATTATTGATAGGTGGGAGCTCATCCAAGCTCAAGACCTCAGAAATAAACTTAGGATGAAACAGAAATTGCAGCAGTGGCAGCAGCTGGACTCAGACCTCAGCGACATCTCTACTTGGCTTGATAAAACTGAGCAAGAACTGGAAGAGCTGCAAAAGGTGAAGCTTCCAACCAGCATGCAGGCATTGGAACAAAAGGTCAAGAAATTGAAAGTAAGTTATGGCATACTGAGAAGAGGGATTTCAAGATGCTGCTGTTTTTTATCACTGTATGCTCCTGGGATCAGCTGGCAGCATGGATGCCAATAGCAACGTTCCTGTGCCACAGGGGAGCTGAACTGCTCTCAGCTAAGAGGACTAAAGAGGGTCTTAGGCAAGGTGCTTCTGTCTTCACATAGAGAGACTGGCAGGAAGAAGTAAAAACCTCTCCACCTCTCCCTTTCTGTTTTCTTGCACAGTGATATTGACATCTTTTCCTTGTGCCATTCCTCTCTATGCCAACCAGAAGCAGATTGAAAATTAGCCAGGTCAACAGGCTGCAAAGTCTAGGCTGATTTTTTTTTTAATTGAATTAAGGGCAGGGTGTAATTCCAGCAGGAGACTGACAAAGAGCTGCTCTAAAGCTGTGGTTTCTGCAAGTTGAGCCAGCAGGTTACCAGGGCACGTGTAAGTGCTGGGGCCCTGGGACTCAGGTAAAGAAATGCCTCAGGTTGAAATCTAAGAGACCAAGTGTTCCTAAAATCTGTGGGAGTGCAAAATCCCTTTGTGCTCACCCCTCACCAGCTGCCCCGTGTGGAGTCACCCTGAGGCTGCTGGTCAGTCTGGTGTCACCCTTGGGTGACAAACAGGACACTGCAGGACAGAGGAGAGGTTTCTTAGGCGTGCTGAGAGTGTGTTTAAGCCTACACATCCTGGAGTGGTTATTAGGCCAGGGACAATGACTCTGCACTCCAGTAAGATCGACTCTGACTCCTTCAGCCAGTCTGGATTAGGCACCAAGCACTAGGAGAGGTTTGGTGGTGCCTCCTGAGTGTAGGGAGGTGTTTCCCTTCAGCCTGGAGTTGGGTGTCTGACCTCCTCAAGGAGCAGAGCTTCACTTCTTCTCTTTTCTGCATCTGCTTAAGAGGAGTCCAGCTGGCTGTAAATCCCCTTTTCAGACAGTTTGGCTTTATAGGGGTGTTAAAAGAGCCAGTGTCCTCTAAGAAGTGAATTTCATGAGGTGTCAGGACATCCCAGTTGCCTGGGATAAGGATAAAGCCGGTCTGCCTGCAGACTGGCTTGCTGGTGTTCAGAAGTCTGTGGTGGACTCTTTGCTTTGTCTGATATTAAAAGAAACGTCAGTGCCTGAGGAGGGGGACAGGATCCTTTGATGGATGAAAAGTAATTTAGACCAGCAGTTTTCAACAAGTGGGACTCAGATCTTGAGAATATAAAGATTGATACTCTTGGATAGAAAGGCTGCTGAGAAAAGTAATCTGGGCTGCGTGGCTTGTGGGATTCATCCTGCAGCTCTTACTTTCCCACTGCAAGAGCAACCTGGAAAAGATTGAGTACCCTTGATTCAAACTGTAAACTGGAGGGTACAAGGAAGGTATTGTTTGGCATTCTTTTTTTTTAAGAACCTTCAGAAATACAGGCTTAACATAAAGGTGGTTAGATGATGTGACCATGACTTTGCAAACTCCATATTATTCCCCCTGCAGTTCTGAGGGAGAGGAGGAAAGCAGGTAGAACTGCTTTCTAGAGGGACCTTGAGAAGTCAGAGAAATGGGCTGACAAGCTCAGACCAGAAAGAAGAAAAATAATTTCTCACAATGGGGTGGTCTGGTGTGGGACCAGGGGCCCAGAGGGGGTGAGGATTCTCCATCCTGCAAGATACTGAAAATTTGTGGATGAGGCCCCCTCAGCATCCTGCTCAGAGTTTGAAGTTTTTCCTGTTTGAAACAGGAGAATGGAGTACAGTCCTCCAGATGTCCCTGTCAGCATTATTCTTGGATTCTGGGGTGGCAAAACCTTTATCAGTTAGGAGAAAATACCATGTGATGACCTATGGGAGTATTTGTCCGAATGTCAGGGAAAGCAGCAGCTCAGAGGAATTGAAAGGCAAATGTGGATTAAGTCATAATGCCTGTGACTTAGGGAGAAGCACAAGCCCAGTCACACTTATTTTCCTCAAAGTGAAGGTTTTGGCTTTAAAAAAACCTCAAATATAAACCTACCTTAATATGTTTCTTAGCAGTATTGAAAAGCCACCAGATTCAAACATCTTCCCCAATAGCTGTGACACTTTTGAGTGCATGGTTTTATTGTAAATAAACAACGTGTTTTTCATCATTCATAAAAGCTCCTAATCCTCTTTTTCTACCAGGACATGCTTAAAGCATTTGACAACTACAAAGCAGTGTTGCTTTCTGCTAACCTGAGCAGCAAAGAATTCCAGAAAGCAGACAGCACGGAGTTCAAGGAGCTGCAGAACAGGCTTCGGAAGGTCAACTTGCATTGGGAGAAAGCAACTCGTGCACTGGACAGCTGGAGGAAGGGTTTACAACAAGCCTTACTGAACTGCCAGGTGCATATCACATGCCAGCTTGTAAGGGAAAACTCTTTGGGATGCTGCTGAGGGGTAGTTATGGAGAAGGGGAAGATAGGTAAATCCTGCACATCAGTGGAATGGTCACTCACAGTCCAAGACACTCTGTTTCCTTATAAGTTGCCTCTGATGGATTGAAACAGTTTGGTAAAATACCTTTCAAGTGGGTCACGCCCTTTTGTGACATGGGTGGAATGGTTTAACAAGGTTTCTGTACTCTCACTAATTGTGAATTTGTGGTGGCTCTGTCTAATCTGGGCTGGGCATTTTGTTTGTAGGTGAAGGCACTGCAAAGGTGCTTTTTCCCTTATGTGCCAATCTTTTGTTTCTCTAGGATTTCCACGACCAGAGCCAAAAACTGATCCTGTGGTTAGCAAGTGCTGAAAGCCGGAGGAATGAAGCACAAATCACAGATCCCAATGCTGATCCCACTACAATACTGGAATGCCAAAAGGAGCTAATGGTAAGTGTAGTCTTAACTGCAGCACCTCAGCTGTCACCACACGGGGAAGAGCAGGATATTTATGTCTCTCAATGTCTGCAGCCTGTCCTCAAACCTGCTGTACTCAGGCATGTGGGTGGTTTTTGAAATGGACCAAGATATTGCCTGTACAAGGCACTTTTTTCCATAATTACACATCATAATTAAGTTTCTTATGAGCAGTCTTTATGCTGGAGTAAGACTTCCAATTTCCAAAATTTAATGTTCTCTCTATATGAATTACCTGCTGCTAGAACTACTTTTCAATGTTAGTTCAAGCAGGTACAACCAGTCTCTTCAAGAGAACTTCATTTCCTGTGTGGCTGTAATAACCATTCCTGTGCCTTGTGGATTCTCAGGCAGGTTGTGTTGTTCCTTAAAGCCTTCCAGAGTTCCTCCTTTTGGAAGAACATCTGTAATGTTGAGGGTAATAGTCTGTTGTGCTGTTTTTTGTTTGTTTGTTCTCAGCAACTGGAGAAAGAGCTGCTGGAGCAACAGCTTAATGTGAACTCCCTCCAAGAGCTCACTGCTTACCTGCTGCTGAAATCAGATGGTGATTACATTGAAGAGGAAGAGAAGGTCCATGTAATTGGAACGAAACTGAAACAGCTGATTGAACAAGTCTCTCATGACTTAAAAACAATACAAGGGAATCTGGTGAGTTGGAATTTAAATACTCGTTCGTGGATCTTTACTGAAAAGAGCATATTAAGAGTGAAGGTATTTATAAAAAAACTGACTTCAAGCTTAAGTACTTCTACCTTCATAGGAAGAAAAAAGAACAGCTCTGGCTGTAGGAAAGACTTTAGCACCACAAGGCTAGTACAGTATTGTAACAGAGGGGTTGTGCTGCCTCTGTCCTAGAGGGGTTTGAAGAACACAGAGGATAAAGCTCTGAGTAAGGCTTTTGGTCAGGTCTCACAGCTGGCCTTGCTTTGAGCAGGAAGTTGGAATAGATGAACTTCCTGAAGTCCCTTCCAACCTGAGTTTCTGTGATCCAAACTAGGTATCCAGCTAGGAGTGTGTAATGAACACGTAGGAGCTGAAGTTCATGGCAATGGGTTGCTTATCCTGAGGCCTGTCAGATAGAGAGATTTTCAAGTTAATACCTGTGTGCACCCATTCCATTGTAATTCCTTCAGGCTGGGCACTGTAAAACATTTATTTATTCTGGGGAACTGGTTATGTTCATGTAAAGGGGCAGTGGGCTGTGCACCTGCAGAAGCAGTGAAAGGTGGTTCTTTTCACTTCATTTGTTGTCAGTTTTGAATGTGCATTTTAAAGAGGAAGGTGCTGTTATCTTTTAGGATACCAAAACATTCCTGCTAGTTCCAGATGACTTGGACTCAGGAGTCTATAGTCCAGAAGAAGAGAAATCCAGCCCTGCTGTGAAGAAGGCAAGTATTTTTTTTCTAATATTTTGCTATCAACATATAGTGTATTTTGCCACATTTACTGTGGAAGTTCCTCAAATATAATCATTTTACCTTTTAGGTCCATGTACCTTATTACAGCATTTACAATCAGACCTTAACGTCTACAGCTGTCTTTTCTGAGAAAGAGAAATTCCTTGTAGTTTCTGAAATCTGGACACTAAAAGCTGTTTCTCTCAACAGATGGCCCTCAGGAGAGCTGCTGATGGCAGAAATGGCAGTAGCACAAGGTAATATTTTATATTTGCCCGATCTTTTAAAAAATGGTGAATCTGGCAGAGATTCACTCTGTGCCAGCAGAGCAGAAACCTGGGCAAGTGTTTCTTGTAGGTTGACACATGGGTGGAGGTGATTTCTGCCTACCTGTAGTGTCTCCTCTACCTACCAGCTCTGGGCTGCTCCTTAGGGAATGGTCTCCTTTAGCACTGCTGCTCCAGGACCTCTGCAATGATGTGCAACCATGGCTTGAGAAAATATTTTTGTGCCAAATGGGGGATAGTTTATGTTTAAATCCTCCTTTAATTCCACCAGCACGCTTGGAAAAAGACACTTGCCACTGAGAGCCACTTAGTACAAGCAGACCATGAAGGACAAAGGGAGAACATAACCCCCAGTCCACTGGGGCCTGTTCAGAGGGTAGATCTCAGTAATGCCAGGGCAGAGAACCTCATCAGTGTGAATGATGTCTTTCCTTTGTGCCTCGACACTTATTTGGAATGGTCTGCTTGCCTCCTGGGAAAAGTTAAGTTTGCATGTGAAAATAAGGTAGAACCAATTTGTTTAGCTCAAACCCTGACGTGCCTGTTGTTCTTTGTTTCTCCCTTTCAGGAGCGAAAGCCATCCACAACCTGTGCCGGCAAACCCTCGGTCTCCCTCTTTCTTCTACCGCGTGTTCCGAGCAGCTTTACCTCTCCAGTTGTTCTTCCTGCTGCTTCTGCTCCTGGCTTGCATGATCCCCTCCTCTGAGGAAGACTACAGCTGCACCCAGGCCAACAACTTCGCCCGCTCCTTCTACCCCATGCTGCGCTACACCAACGGGCCCCCCCCGACCTAGGGCACCCTGCAGTCACACCAAAACTCTCTTGGGTGGTGCTTTTTTCTCCAGGCTGCTCCAGCATCGATCAAGCAGCGAGTTTCACATCTCAAAATGTATATCTTGACGAAATTTCAGCGTTTTTGTACGGAAAACAAAACTTTTTCTATAGAATTTTTTTTTTTTAAGCTGTAAGCAACACACTTTATACTTTGATGCAATAGATACACTATTTTATAGGGGCAGTGCTCTTAAGCTTGCAGGGTGTTTGGATACTGAATTATTAGATGCAGAAACGACATCACAGTAATCTTAAATATAGCAGTCTGTCTTGGGTTAGCATGACAAACAAGCAGGTGAAGAGGGACTTCATTTAACATGATTTCTGCACACACTTCACATTACTTGTATCTTTTGGTACTGTAGTCACTTGGTGGAAACAAAAAAAATTACATATTTTTGAATCTTTGTTACTGTATTTTATTCATCTAACACGTTCAATATCATGATGCACATTTGTTTTGTTTGACATAAAGTGTTCTAGTGGTTAGGACTGCTGTGTTGTCTTTTTATACCACCTTTGAAATAAGGAATTGCTGCATTGCATGGAAATGGTTTATAATGCACATATTTTCTAGATGAACATGATTATGTAGACTATCCCTGATGTATACAAATAGTGCAATGACTTTTTTAATGAAAGATTTTTTTCAGTTTTTAACCTGCTGAATAGTGTACAGTACCTTGGGAGAGAATTGTGCATTTTTTATAAGCTTTGTTTTTAAAATGAAACTGGCGCTTGGGCAGTGGCTGGAGAAACACTGTGTACAGTCAGCATTGCCACTGCCCCTTGGTTGTACAGTTTGAGTACTCTCATTAAAATTTTGCCAATGTCTGCAGGACTGTGGGTGTGTCTAGTGGGGGGGGACCAGCTTTGTGTTCCAGCCATGCTGCCCCTTCCACTCCTGGAAGAGTCAATTTCTTTGCCTGCCAATGGAGTGGTGCTGGAAGAAGCACAACCACTCCCTTGCTTGTCAGGGCAAGAGATCACAAATCCAGCAGTGGGACCTGTGTCCCGTGGCACAGATCCTTTCCTTTGCAACTCTTGGTGATTTCCTGGAGGAGAAATACCGAGTTGAACCAATTCATGCTTATTACTAGTGTGAAATGCTGAACTGTTTCCCACTCTGGAACTGACTTTTTATAGTGGAAGTCCTGGAGTGGGGAAATGCATGTGAAGGAGGGCTCAGTGCAGTAGTAAGGGCTTTGGTCAAATGCTTTTTGTGTAATACAGTGAAAATCAGGAATGAGCCACTTTCTGCAGTGCTTACCCATAGAAAATAAGGTCTCTGATTAGCCTGTGAGAGTTCTGCCACCCTTCCTATGCTTGTCACCACTGGTGGTTGCTGATTCCCCATCTTCTGGCAGGGGGAGTTACGAAGCAAACTGCTTTGTCCTGATTGATGTTCAGAGAATGGCTAAACCAACAGCTTTTTCCCAGCCATGGTGGCAAACCCACTGTGGTTTATTTCCAGGATATTAAACTAAACTCATAAGCTGTGTTGAGGTGCCAGACTTGTGCTCCAGCACCACCAGCTCTCACACTGGTGTTGTATCCTGAGATGGATCCCCCTCACCCTTCACTGCTCACAGGCACTCATGCTGTCCTCTCTGCCATCAGCATTTGATGCTTTCAAAGCAATTACTTTAAGATGGAGCTCATTTAAGTTTCTTACTCTGTAGAAGTGAGCCAACTCTAACCATTATTTCATTGCCAGGTTGTCACAAATGCCCATGCAGACCTTTCTGCCAAGAAGTAATAGTCAGTTGCTGACATGATCTTCAGTTCTTCCTCCATTAAAGAACCTGTGCAGGGGAGAAAAATTGAACAATGTTAAGAGGTCTCAGGAAAATTTCATAGCCTACAATTTCCTTTCATTATGAACAGTTACATCAAATTGTTGAGCTGATGTAGTATATAAAAAGAGGAGCTTTCAAGAAATTACCTCAAAATGTCACCAAAAAAAAAAAATAGAAATAGCTTAAATCTTTTTTCTTCCAAACCTATTTTAAATAGTTTTATTTCCAGTTTATTATAATCACTGGACTGTAGGCTGGCACTGAAGTCTGCTTTAAACAAGTCATTTTATATCCCCACCAATTTCTTTTTGTCATCATCTTGCTCAGGATTGGAGTGTTAGTGTCCAGGAAAAGGAAAAAAAAATATTTAAAAGAGAGGGCAGATGGAGTAGTGAGAGCAAGCACAACCCCATCGTGGTTGTGCACAGGCATTGTAGGAATCAAACCAAGCCAAAACTAGTTTTGAGTTGGTAGTCTTATTTTTTGGCAGTGAGAGGAGGCCTCAGTCTGTTTTCAGCTATACCTACCTCCTTTCCAGCATAGTCAAGAGCAACTTCTGGTACCTAAAGGGGACCTAAAGGAGACTGGAGAGCTGGAGATGGGATTTTTACAAGGGGATGGAGTGGTAGGATAGAGGGTGATGGCTCTAAACTGACAAAGGGCAGGTTCAGGTGAGACGTGAGGAAGAAATTCCTTGCTGTGAGGGTGGTGAGGTGATGGATAAATTGTCCAGAGAAGCTGTGGCTGCCCCATCCCTGGAAGTGTTTGAGGCCAGGCTGGATGGGGCTTGGAGGTACCTGGTCTGGTGGAAGGTGTCCCTCAGACTCTGAGCACACACATTACATGCTCATGAGACCAGGCTGAGCTCAGCTACAGAAGTGAACAAAACGCTGTATATTTACAGTTCATGACTCCTGTTTAGTCAGCTGTACCAATCCTCTACTGAATGAAACACAGCACCAGGCAAATACCATCAGGCCATGGAACTAAAGACAGCTGGGGGAAAGGGAGGGGCTGGGGTGTTGTGGGGTTGTTTTCACATTACCATAACATAGATAAAGTGCTTTAAAAGGTACCACTTCCAGTCGGGAGCCCATTTCCATTACAAACTCATGGAGAGAGTGAAATGTTGATAAACTAAAATGACAGGACTCAGAACAAAAAAAATTGTGGAAAACAGGCGTAGGAGATGTGCAGTAAGCACTGGGAATGGCTGTGCCAGCTCCTCTGTGACACTGTGATGAGTGAAGAAGGTTTTGTCTTGAGGCAGTAGCAGCAGATGTTGGCATTTTTATAGCGTAGCAACCTCATTTTCTTCGTGCACTTAAATCAGAATTGCTGGCACTCAATGCGTGAGGAGTGTCGGTGACTCTTAAATGTAAAGATGGAGTTAAACAATGCACAGATCATAAATTGAAGTCTTGGCTATGAAAGAAGAGTGCCATTTAATGCACCACACTTCAGTTTAGCAGTAAAATACTGTGAAAAATTAATGTAAAGTATACTTACATTCCATATTTCAGCAACCCACTTGCTTTTCATACTCCCGTTTGCAACAGTCTCTTTAGAACTGGTTTAGGCACTGGGTCAGCACAAAAGATGACCACATCTTAACTGCTTTGCTGACTCATTATCTCACAGGACCTAAGTAATGTCAAACCATTTTTTCTGAGCTGGGTAGTGATGACAGCAAAGGTGTTTCCATGGCTTCCAGCTCCAAGTGTATGGAAGTGTGAAAAGATGGCCTGGGGTAAAAGTAGAGGAAACTGAGAAGTTATGTTCACATTCCAACAGTACAGAAATTAGGGGGTGAGATGCAGCTGCTACTTCCTGGCTGGAACATGGTTGGCATATCAGAAATTATTCCACGATGAGCCCCCACACCCACAATCTGCCGCCAGCACGTGCTAAGGGGGATGGAATGGAGGGTGGGGTGGAGAGGAGACACCTGGCCAGGCTCTGGAGAAACCCTTGCAGGGAGGGGAGCTCTCCAAGGAGACTTAGGTACTGAAAGCTGCTCTGAAAGGGCTACAACGGAGATGGAGAGGGACTTTTGACAAGGGCTTGGAGTGACAGGACACTTTGAGGGTGTTGAGACACTGAAACAGGTCACCCAAAGAAGTTGTGGATACTCCTTTCCTGGAAATGTTCAAAGCCAGGTTGGATGGAGCTCTGAGCAACCTGGTCTGGTGGAAGGTGTCCCTGCCCATGGCAGGGGAGATGATCTTTAAGGTCCCTTCCAACCCAAACCATGCCATGATGGCATGATACCATTCTATGATAAAAGTCCAAACAAGACAAAAATTCTTACCTCAAAAGAGGATGATTGCTGGTGGCAGCTCAAATAGGATCAACAGGCAGCTTTCTGGGGTCACTGCATTTTTAGGCTCTGCTAAACCACTGTAACGATGCAAATACAACAAATACCTTTCATGCTCCTCAGGTCATCAAGAGTAAAATAAAAAATTCCAGCACTTAAAAGGATGCTCTCCTTTTACCACGATGATCCCTATATAGATCTATCATTCAGTCAGCAAGGAATTAACATAATATGACTATGGAAATACACATACTTATTTTAAAAAAAATCTTCAAGTGCTACCTGTCTTAGTTTGCTGTTTTATAGGAGCACTTACCCTGTTGGGCACTATCTCAACGGAGAATGTTCCAACACATCTACCTCTCTTTCCCCCACACTCTCTTCTGTCTGGAAACATGACAGCACTAAAAATGGGTGATTTGAAGGAAGTGTGGAAAAGGTCTCACATTCCTGAAGACAAAGCATTTCACCTGTCTGAAACCATGTTTCTTTAAAAAAAGAGAAAAAAAAGGAAAAACAGCCAAGGTTGCTTTACCATCTGGTTCCAGTTCCAGACTTGAGAGAGGAAGCTCAGGATGGTTTCCTTATGCGTGCTGTTAAGTTTGGCCTTCCTTCCTTCCTTTTGTCATTCCCTTTTTTAAGCCATGGCAACAGTCCCTCCTGCCTGAGCCAGATTTCCTCACCTCTGTGGACATCCCAGAACTGCAGCCCCATTTCTCCAAGCACCGCTGCCAGGTGCCAGCAGAAGCTGAGTTACAGCCAAGGAGTGAAGGAAAGCCATAAAACAGCCCCTCCTCAGAGCCCCTGCAGGGCCTGAGGGCTCCACTTGCTCACACCGAGACTGGAAAAGCCCCCAATATCCAAATGGAAGCGCAGTGTGACAGCTCTGCTCAGGGCTGGCAGGGACAGGGATGTGCTCCACACCAGGAATGCAGCATCTGAGGGAGTCTGTGGATCCAGACCCGAGACAAACCCAGCATCTCCCTCAAGACACCCAGGCACCCTTGTTCAGCCCCTGCCACACACCTCCCCGTGCTGCTGGAGATGGGCATCTTCTCCTTATCCCAATGTGAGCACAGCTACATTAATCCAGACTCCACAGCTGTTGACTTTCACTCATTTTAAAACACAGAAACTTTTAATAAAATTATGTTCAACAAGACAAAAAGTGGGTTAAAATCACATTGTTTTCCTATTTCCACTGTGCTAACAACAGCATACATGAACAACACCACGTGGCACAAAACTGCAGCATCGCCCTTTTACAGAGTCAATCCACAGCAAATTTCTATTTAGAAGGTAAGTTCATGATTTATACCCAGTCTTTCCCATTTTCTCTTCAAAAGGTTTGTTCCAAGATTGTACATAAATTCAGCACTTTTAAAGCAAAACAAACAAACAAGTCACTTAAACATTTCTTTGAAAAACTGTATTAAACCAAAAGATTACACAGGATAAGGAAAATCAGAGAAAGAACAACACAACAGGCAACGAGGCCAGAACACAATCAAGCCCAAGAAATACTGAGACAGGTTTGTTTCACAGCAAAACATCCCTCAAAATGAAAGTACCAATAAATTCCAGACTGTACTCACTTTTTTTTCCTTTTTTTCATTGTAAATATCACACTTCTTTAGAAGGACACTGCTATATTACAGTTTCTTAAAAACAATAAAAAGGCAGAGAGTAAAAATTTAGATCAGCAGCAGCATCTGGTATAGTACAAGATCAAACAGACAAGAGATTTGTGTAACTCACTGAAAACTCTTTATGCACCTCCTATAAAAAATACTGTCCTTGGCTTTAAAAAAACACCAAGATTAATGGTTTGACTAATATTCAAAATATGCAAATGGCATACTGATCAAAGTCCCTAATGCAAAAGACTTATTGGCTCAAAATAGACTTTTGGTGTGATCCCAATTTATTTCACCATAATGCCCAGAACATGCATGTGCTATATTTAAATGTTTCCATTTAGAGAGACAGTTACCAGAATGAATGATGCCACCCTGCTGATCTCTGGGGTCATCAGCTAGGCCATTTAATCAGTTTCTTTTTACTCAGTGCAGCTTAAACACACGCAGAAATCAGCACAAAAAGGAAGATAAAACCACTACATCTTCAGTGTAATTCAAACAAGTCATCACACTTGCAAAGCAAAGTAGTGCTTTACATTATCCCCATCTTTACGTTATCTTCACATTTACCATTATCCCCATCCTCGCTCTTTGAGGGCTCCTATAAAGATATGAAGACCACAGCACAAGGTGCCATGCATGCTGAGAACAAGCAAGCAGCAAACCTCAGGGCAGCAGACAAAAACAGATCCCCATCCATGTTCCCATCCAGTGCCTCACCCCCTGCAAGAGGTTTTGGGTGGGCAGGACGTAATTCCACACACCAGTCAAAGGGGTGGGAAGATTTTGTTTCTAGCTGGTTTCACAAGGCCTGATCAGCAGATCATATACAAACAGTTAATATTCACAGAGCAACCTCTTGTACCTAATTATTAGAATAGATTTAACATCATTAATAAATATATAAAACAACATGTTAATCTCACAGACAAAACACATTTCAAAGGTCGGCATTGACTGAAGTATCCAGACAATTTGGTCATTGTTTAAAGCACTGAAGAATTATAAGCAGATAATAATGTGAGTGTTAAGAACAGGCTCACAAAATACAAACTTAAGCTCAGTTTAAACTTTCTGCAGAGGCTCTGAACTGACCCTAGAAGCTATTTCAAATGACCTTCAAATTAAGGCCCTTGCAGCCATTGCATATTTGAGAATAAGCTCCTTTAGACTGTTGTCTGTACCTCGGCACTTTATCGAGATCAGCTGCAGAGCAGGCATTCCCCAGGGACCAGCACACAGAGGTAAAAACATCTGTTCCAAATGATGCTGTTCTACATTTCACACCATCCCGTGCTGAAAGAGGACATTGTCCTCTTTAAGTCAGTGCTTAAAAGTCTTGCTCGGGGAGACAGAGACCAAGGTGCTCTCTCCACACTCTGGCACAGGCTTCTTCTGCCATCTCAAACCTGTCCCTTTACCTCTCCCTCTCGGTTCTGCCTCTGAGAAGCAGAGGCAGCAATTGCCTGTCCCACAGTGCTGTTCTGAGGCTTGATTTCATAAGGTGCTTTTGCAGAGTCTCAGAAAAGGCACTCTAGCAGTGCAGCTGTTGCAGTGTCAGAAACGCGGACGGGGTGAGCGCCCCACGGCCTCTCCCGAGACACCGATGTGCAAATCCCGAAGGGATGAGAACTCACACGTGGTCACACTTCTGCAGCCCCATCACAGCAGTTCTGTTTTCTCCCATAGCTCTGAAAAAGCCTCACATTTCCAGGTCTCCACACAATTACTGGGGTGCCCCGTTCCTCAGGCTGTCCCCAGGCTCCATTTGCTCCAGTGGGCCAAACTCAGGGTGTGTGGCCGGGGACTTCCTTTGCCCTCGGAGGGTGTGAGCATTCAACATCTCCAGCAGCAAGTCATACACTGGCACCACGTTTTTACACTTCATGCTCAAGAGATGCTCCATTCCTTTGTTACTGTGCAGGAGAACAGAAAATAACTCAGCAATCTGGTTCCAACAGCGCAGAGAAGAAAAACACGCTCATGGTTTCGAGAGAGTCCCTTTTTTAAGTTTGGATTTAGGAGGCTTGAGCTGCTGTGGTCCCTGAGAGCACTTAGCACTATCAACAGTAACAACATCCCAATACTTGTTCACAGAATGCCAAAACAGCTCCTGCAAAGCTGCGATGTGGAGTCACATCAGAGAGCACAACCCAGGTGATGGCAGAGATCGGAGCCATGAGACGGGTTCAGCTCTAGCTGGTGCTGGAGATTCTGCAAGGCCAGCTCTCAAACTCACCCCCAGTTCACAAACTGACTGTTAAAGATGCCTTTCAGCAGCATCAGGTCCCTGCTGCTGCCATCTGCTCTCCCAGGAAGCTTATTGCAAAGGTGGCCATCCCCTTTTCAGTGTCCCTATAGATATGCCCAGCTCTCCTTTGTGTGCTCCAGCCCGGTCCCAGGACATCTGCCCTGGACACACAGTTCAAAGTCAAGCCATGAGACAGCTGAGTGAATAGCTGGACTCTGGGTAATAATTTAAAATGACAAACAGACTGAAATTTAAAGCCTCTATCTCTAGGACCCAGTGTTTCTGTCTGCTGTCCCACAAGCATAGGTGAGCAGCTCAAGGAGCTCCAGGATCTGGCAGGGAGCAGAGGAGCCACTTCCCATGGGGAAAACAGGAGCCTGAGATTGCTGTAGCACGAGTCATTTGGCAAAACCCCTGTGGCTCCACGTAAAAGACTTTTGGTCTGGGAGAAACATGGCCCCCAAAATCCACTTTGCTCTACCAAAGCCCGCACTGCAGATCAGTTTTGGAAGAGATTTTCATTTTGAACAGAAGAGTTTTGGTGGCTGGGTGGGGTGGTTTTTTTAAAGGCTCAATTTGCGTTATTGCTAAACATTTCAGGCGGACCCATAATGAATAATTTAATGTAACAAGGTTAAGACAGCATTTTAATACCATCACATCATTGAGTGCCAGCACACACGTGAGTTTACTGCCTGTTTGGTTGTGCCAGGAAGCAAAGCCTCACGGTGACAGAGGCGAAGAGCAGCATCAGGATTCCCTCAGGAGGGCTCTGGAGTTCCAGCCACCTCTTTTTTGCTGTAATAAACAAACACTGAGGTAACACAAGTGTTACACACACTCTGTCAACTGTACCTGGCGTGTCTGACGTGGGAGAGGAGCATCAGCAAATTGGCCAGGCGAGTCGTCTGCTGCTGTGAGGGGATCCCACTCTTGGCAATAACCCACACCAAAGCCTCTGTGACCACGTTGAGCAGGTGGTGCAGTTTCCTGTTGCTTTCAGGTTCCTCTGCTGACAAGGGGAACATGCCTAACCAGTGAAGAGAAAGAAATATTTGCTGCTAATGAGGAAGAAAAGAAGCCATGACTGTGGATTTTTAAAATATGTAATATTTCAGCATGATTAGAGAACATACATTCCCCGATGCCCCCCTCAAGACTGTACAAATGATGCTCCATATGCCACACCAAGCTTGAATTTGATGGCCCCATCATCTGCAAAGTGAGCAATTCTCCCAAATCCTCCCAAGATGTGTTGCACATAGACCCTTCAGTCAGGTGAATGGATGTACTCTCCATTCTCCAGGGCTTTTTTCCCCTGTACCTTGTTTTTTAACCATCATGAACTATAAGATTATACTTGTTCTAATCCCTTCTTGTTGAAAAAACCCCTTTTTCCCTGAGTATATCGTAGGGAGGGAGGAGAACATGTCAATGACACTGCTCATAGTGACCCAGCTGGTCATGGTCTCCCCCTCCAGACCACTAAGGGTGTCATAATACACCACATGTCTGCAGTGAGAAACCTTGAAAGTCAGCAAAAACCAAAAAAAAAAAGAAGAGGTTTGGGGGTATGGACAAGGAAGAAAAGAAATCATCACTGTGGAGGTCTGGAAACACACAATAACCTTATTGATAAAGCAGAAGAGACCTGGGAAAAGGGAAAGAAAAAACCACAACAGTCCCTCCAGAGATACTTAGGGAAGGACAGAGCTCCAGAACACCTTGAAAATTAGGAGCAAATTATTAATTTTGTCAAGAAAGGAGAGTAGGAGAAGTGAAAGGAGAGATCTTTTGAGATGTGAACTTTGAAGGAGAATGTGGGGTTTTGTTGGGGTTTTTTGGCTGGTTTTTTTGTTGTGGATTTTTTGGGGGGGAAAAATCTCTGCTTTTGTTGTCTGTTGAAATAGTGTTATCCACGGAATCATAGAATCATCTAGGTTGGAAAAACCTTAAAGATCACCAAGTCCTACCCTTGATCCAGCACTACCAAGGCCATCACTAAACCACATCCCCAAGTGCCACATCTCCACCCCTTTTAAATCCCTCCAGGGATGGTGACTCCACCACGTCCCTGGGCAGCCTGCTCCAATGCCTGACCACCCTTTTGGTGAAGAAATTGTTCCTAATATCCAATCTAAACCACCCCTGGTGCAGCTTGAGGCCATTTCCTCCCATCATCATGAAATCTCATTTCCTCTCATCATCATCATGACGTTCCAACCACTCTTCCCCCAGCCTGTGTCACTGCAGGAGGTTTTTGTGGCCAAAGCACAGGACCCAGCACTTGGTCCTGTTGAACCTCATGCTGTTGGTCTTGACCCATCAATCCAGCCTGTCCAGATCCCTCTGCAGAGCCTTCCTACCCTCCAGCAGATCAATACTCCAACCCAAACAAGTGGGCAGACAAATGGGATTGCAGCTGGACTGCTCCCCTTCAATATTGGACTAAGAATTGTGCAGCAGCTTCTTGCTGAAAGCAGTAGATGTAAATTGTGTAGCTGCTATTTTGTTGTGGAATTTTTTTTGGTCAGCATTAACTACAAAATGTTCTGGGGAAAAAAAAATCAGGCTACCCTAAACTAGCAAACACTTGCTTTGTGTAAGAGCCTGCAAAGCAAAGCTCCTGTCCTGAAACTCATCTTGCAGAACTGTTGAATACTTTCAATCATTTTTAACCAACTCATTACCATTAAATAGGAACACTTAAGTCCCATTAATCATCACTCAGTTGAGTAACTAGTACTACTAGAATTACTAGAATTAAGAATTTAGGACAGGTCTTTAGAGCTGCACAGCAACTTTACACATGACTGGGATCCACAGAGATAGGAGCAAAAGTTCCCATTGAAAAGGACAGATCCACAGCCTGAGCCATGAGCCCCACCTTGTGAGAAGCTTTCAGGCTTGGGGTCTTTCATGCATTTCTTACAACAGGACATAGCCCCAAATAGAGCAAATCATACAGCTTAGAAGTTTCTTGAGAAAAAATCTTTACAATCTATCAGACAGAACTCCTTTCCTATTATTCTCTTCCAACAGTTTTTTTTATCATTTGATATTTTGGGGGTTTTGAGGTTGATTTCCCAGCCAACCTCAAAATAAAAGGTACAGTTTGGTGAGTATTAGAGCCAAGCACATACTCACTGGAATTGAGGAGGATCATTGCCTTGACACACAGATACTCCTTGTGCTGCAGTTTCAGCTCTCGGAACCTCGAGGTCATGGCCAGGAGCATATCAAAGATCTCCAAAATTCCCTCTACGCATTTCCCCTCATCCCTATGGAAACACATTCAAAATGTTACCCAAAAATGTAGAATTAAGGAACTGACTCAGACAGATAAAAGTCAAAGCATGAAGGAGGCTGCAAAAGGCCTGTCTATCTCATCCTTGGGAGAATTTAAAAGGCTCTTATCATGAAATCTAAATTGAAAATTACACTGGTATGAAAGGTCAGCATTTATAAGAAACTGATTTTCTCTTTAAAGTGCAAGCAGGACCATAAGTATGATCATATTTCTGTGTCCTCTCAGCCTGTATAATTCTGGATAATCAGTTTGAAATGCTGTAGTGCAGGGAACAGTACCACCCTGAATAATTTTCCAGATTTGTTTCACAAGGAGTTACCACAACCAATAACATCATGTTTGTACCTCATGGAGGCCTCAGGACTTGGTGAAAAAGAAAGACTTCCTAAAATAAGTTGCTTGAAACAATAAAACATTTTTCAAGAATAAAACAAGTCTTGTCCCTATCTCCTAGCATGTTTTTTCTGTGTAGGTATTGAAAGGTATTTGGGGTTTTGGTGGTTTTGTGGTTTGGTTATTTTTGTATTTGCCAGTGTTTACAGAATGCAGCTTTCTCCATTTTGGCTATTAGAAGTGGTCCTTTTTTCTGATCTAAAAAACACCCCAAACAAGTCATTCCAATGTGTTTAAAATTCAGCAGCGGCAAATTTCAAACCACTGAAGTTCCACTTTTTGTGTTAGTTTTGGTTTACCTATACTGGACTAAAAAAGTGATTAGGTTCTACAACACAGTATTTAAAGGGAGGCTTTTTATACTATTTGTAATAGGAGACTTTTTTTCTCTGTGATGTTTTTAAAATGAGACAGATTTAAGCACAGCAGTGCAGGAGAATTAAAGAAATTTACTGGATCCCCAAGAGAAAGGTGCTGAGCCTTCAGGCTGGAGGCAGGCACATGCAGGTACCACCACCCAGGGGCAGCCTGCAAAAAAGTATTTTTTATTGCCCAGTTTACTCTGTTCCTCATAGCAAAGAGGAATATTAAGCTTTGGAGAAGGACAAGCAGCTGCCAGATGTAAAACAAGGACAGAGGCACCAGAGAAGTATTGCCCACAAAGATTATGTTGGAAATGTATCTGAAGGCTCCAGGGAGACCTTAGAGCCTCTTCCAGTGCCTAAAGGGGCTCTAAGAGAGCCAGAGAGGGGCTTTGGACAAGGACGTGGAAGACAGGACAAGTGGGAATGACTTCAAATGGAAAGAGAGGAGGTTTAGATTGGATATTAGGAAGAAATTCTTCCCTGTGAGGGTGCTGAGGCCCTGGCACAGGCTGCCCAGAGAAGCTGTGGCTGCCCCATCCATGGAAGTGTTCCAGGTCAGATTGGACAGGGCTTGGAGCAGCCTGGGATAGTGGAAGGTGTCCATGCCCATGGCAGGGTGGTGGAATGAGATGATTATTAAGGTTCCTTCCAACCCAAACCAGGGTTTGGATTCAAAGTTCAACTCAGATAAAAACAATCAAGTTGCAGACCAGGTTCATATAAGGATGTCCTAAATAAAATTACAGCATGCTCAGACACTTGTAAGCTCCCATTCTGCCACGTCTTGAGGAAATGAAGAAATGCATCAAATATTCTTACTCTATTCAGCACATATTAACTCCTGAACAATTAAATGTATCACACATTTTCAGCAATTTCTGATCATTGCACTGAACAGTGCAGCACGTCCTTCCATTGAATTTTATGAGAAAATATTTATTTCCTCTGGTTTATAAATTAAATTCATTTCTCTTATTAGTCAATTTTGCCTATCTGTATCTACTATGATAATTATTGATTCCAAGCCACAGAACTGGTGGAAATTTGAATTTTCCCAGGTTGAAGAGGATAAAAGACATTTTAAGACTATCCAAGAGAGCAGATTGTTTCCCTGACTTTTTACCAATGTGAAGCTCAGGTCAAATCCTCCTAAGGTTCTGTAGAAAAACATCCTTACTAATCCATATTCTTCCTTCCTGGTACACGATACTGTGGAAAAATAATCTTTAAACTTGAAAACACCCTGCGTTACCTTGAAAAATTATTCTCAGTATCCAACAGCAAGCTAGGGGTCTTTAAATCTCTCTTGGCTAGTGCTCCAATGTTCATTGTTATAGCTAACTATGAACTCTGCTGTAAGTGGCAAGAACAAAAACAGGTGGGAAACCTCTTTAAAATAATTAAAATACTGCCTGACACTGTATCTTCTTTTTAATGAGGGATGTAGGGACACATGGACAATGTAGTGCATTGTGTTGCTGTATCTACAGTTTCAGCATCTAGAGACCTGGAACAAAGGGATCAAAACCAGCAAAAGGTGTGAAAAACGCAGAGAAACTTCACACTCAGTGCCACAGGAGTTCAGGAATTTGCAAGTTCAACAATGCTTCTTAAGCTTAGCATTCCTTAAGCCCCTGTAAGGATGTGGAACCTCAGGACACTGTTGTTACAAGCACAAGTAAATTATGTTGTTAGATGAAGTATTAATAACATCTGCCATGTTTCATTCTCTTCCTCTTACAATTCACCCCACCCTCAAGCATACTAATATGAAGTGTTCTTAAGAGATTTATCCCTCTTACCTGTCTAATACAAGGTCTGGTGCAAAAATCAGTTTCCCAGGATGGTCGATCGATCTCCACATCAAACCAATCATTAGAACTTCCATCCAGCAGCTCTCCAAGAGTCTTACTTGGTCATAGAGGCTGAGATCAATGAAGCCTAAAGTGATGAAAATAGCATAAACTAAATCAACTTGTTAAATTCTCTGTTTTGATAAAGAAGAATGACTGTATGAGAAATGAAAAGAACCAGAAAGAACTACGGGTTGTAAGGACAAGGGAGCATTGACATCCGAAGTGCCAGGCTGCCATTAAAAATAGGAACGAAAATATGTGCTATTAACATTGCCAAATCTTCCACAAAGTGTTTGGAAGAAGCAGAGTGGTGTTCTAGTGCAATTAGTCCCATGCAGCTGGTGAAACTCAAATGACTGCAGAGTCACCTGCTTTATGTTCTCGTCCTAAAAGAGGAGAGATGTTAGAAAAAATATTGTGAGGGTGAGCCCCTGGCACAGATTGCCCAGAGAAGCTGTGGCTGCCCCATCCCTGGGATTGTTCAAGGCCAGGCTGGATGGGGCTTGGAGCAACCTGGTCTAGGGGAAGGTGTGCCTGCCATGGCAGGGGGTTGGAACGAGGTGATCTTTAAGGTCCCTTCCAACCCAACTCATTCCATGATTCTATTATTTATTTCTCTCCAGAACTTATAGCAGGGCCTCAGATAACACCACAGCACAGGTAGAAGGCAGAGAGAGTCACAGCCCACCTTTTCTATTCCCCTGCAAAAAAAAAAAAAAAAAAAAGACGGGGGAAAAAAATAATGCCTAGAAGTCAAAAAAAAAAAAAAGATAAATAAAATTTACACACTGCAAACCAGATCAGAAGTGTAAATTCGAAAAATACAAGTGGAAAAACAGACTGCTCAGTCAAGGAAGAAAACACAGATATGATGAAGAGTTGCTCAGTGATCGAAACCAGGACCAGGCCACAGTTTTCAAAGCTGGGCTCCTTTAGCTCGGGCCCTTGGCAGAGGTGCTCCATTTTCAGATGAAGGCATCTCTGGCACTGCATGGTGGCAAATCCTTACAGCCTGGCCATGGCAGACAGGTTTCCTGAAGTTCTTCTTGGTTGTCTGGGGTCTTAATATACACACAGGACATTTGGGTTGCCAAAGATTCTCTCTGTCAGTAATTTATACAAATGCTCCACGTATTTTAATCTTACTACACTCCTCAGCTGGAAGACAGTCAGTGACAGCCAGGGGCTGACATGAACTGGGCAATGCTCACTTCTATCATCACTGAACGTGCTGCCTTTCAAAACTGGTACAAGCCTTGCCTCTGATTTTATAAGAAGGGTAAACAGGAGCCTGGGAGTGGTTCCTTCCCTCCTGGATTCCAGTGTCACAGAATTTACTACAGAATGCACAGCCAACAACAGATTATCTGCCACACACACTCATCATTTAAAGCTGCTTTTAGGAAAATATTCACGAAAGTGTGAAATAGTATGAAAAGAGACAATGTCAGTTTCCTGGGAAACAATAGCCCAAAGACACTTCAGAGCATATTTAAATAAACATTTACACCAGCCTGTACTGATTTCTCTAGCATAAACAAGGAATTATCAGGTTTAAAGCCTCTCTCAGTTGAGTGAGATGTCAGACCATGTCCCAGCATTCAATCTACAGGTTCTTGAAGATACAGATTTATAACAGTTCTCATCTGCTAAACTCACATTATCAGCAGCAGCAGTAGGAACTATGGCCACTGAGCACAGCTGTTAGAAGGACTCTACTTCTCATTTTCCTGACAATCTCGTGCTCCAAAGATCCAGGCCAGCAAACAACCATCACAGCTTTCACTGCAGCGTCAGGAGCCCCATTTAATTTCCTCCAGAGTACATTAAACTACTAATCTTTCTATGACTGTATTACACATCCTTTAAATTGTGAGCTCCATACCTCATCATTTCATTAAAGATTGCTAAGACAGACAAGAAAAAAAACTTGTACTGGATGTGTAAAAACTAGAAAAAGACAGACTGCTCTGGTCAGCAACACACTAGGTTGCATAATAAATCCAAATTTCGATGTTGTGACAACATCTTATCGATTTGCAATACAGGTTCAGCAATGAACCATGTTAAACTCTTCTAGACTAGGTCAACAAAGCAAAAGGCAATTATAGAAGCTGTGTTCTGCTGCCTGACAACCAAGAATTAAAATACTTGGAATTCAGGAGGAAAAAATCCAGATGTCAGCTTCTATTTTACTGAGCAACAAAAAATACAATCCATTAGGCTGAAAGTACAGACAAAAATACAGCCACAGAGTAAAATTCGTAACAAAAGACCGTCATTAAATATTAAATATGAAAACCCTACAAAATATAAACATGTTTTTTTTCCTATTTAGGCAAAAAGTTACTGTTAATACAATAAGGAAAAAAAAATTTTTTTCACCTCCAGTGAGTGTTAAAATAATATCCAATAATAACTTAGAGATGAAAATGGGCTTCTAACCCAGGCGCACAAAAGCAAATATTCAGCTTTCCAGAGAGTAAAATTACTGCTCACTGGGCCATTAGTCAAGAACTCTCTATTTTTTCCCAAGACATCACCTCCAGGAACCAGGCAGGGATCAACATGATTACCTGCAGGCAAGAGTTTTTGAAAAATGAAATTCCATATCCTGAACTTTAGTCATCACAGTTTTTTTAATGAAAAGCAAAAAAATCAATCCACACTGAAGTAAATGCTCCAACTGCCATGTAATATGGCACTGTCACTTATAATGAGGTGCATATTAAACATTGCATCTATTTTTTTTTTTTCCTTAAAATGCTGTTTATTTCTGTTCTCTGTAAAAGGAGTGATCAGAAAAAATAAACAGAGATGACAAAGTGTCAGCATTCCCAGGAACTGTTTTGAAGGGGTTTGATTGCTTCAGTGGGTTTTCTTCATACAGTTCTCTTACTGCCAAAAAAAAGTTTTTATTTCTGACATATGTTGAAAATAAACTAAAAGTCACTGATGCCAAAATAGGGGTTGGTTTGGAAACTGATCTTGTAAAAAATAAAAATAATTAATCTTAACTGGCTGAGGTTTTGGGTTTGTGGGTTTGTTTTTTTAAAAAAACAAAAAGTATCAGAGTTAAAAAATAGAAATTAATAATAAGAAGAAAATGGAAAAGGTTGGGTTGGGGTTTTTTTTTCCTACTGAAATGTTGGTTAAAATGAGGTCATTTTCTAAGACCAGTTTTCCTTCACAATTCACTACCTACCACATAAACATAACTGTGTGGAGTCCTCTGAAAAGGCACCTTTTAATCAAGTTTTTATGATAAGACAAGAAATTATATCAAGAGATACCATTTAACCCCTTATGGTTACTTACTTCACAGTTATTTTCAGAGTTTCTTAAGCCAGGAAAAATAAGGATAAAGGATCTGGGCTCTCTGTTTAAAACATCCCACATTAACAGCAAAACTATCATCACTCTGCAGATGTCCAGCATGGTTTGAGATGCTCTGGGGTGCAAACATCTCCTCCCCAGCAGCTGGACCCTCCAACACAGTGGCTGAGGCTGCTCTGCCCCTGGGAGATGTGTTCAGCAGCTGGAGCTGGAAGCACATCAGCCACTCCACCTAGACCTGAAATAGGATGCGCTTCCCTGATGCTAAATCCCTGATTTAAGGATTACGTGAAATATTCTCCTCCGAGTTTGCTTCCTGCACTGTGCACACACTGTGTTTCTGGAGGGAAGGGCTCCTGTCACGTTTTCCCACGTGGGTACTCCAGCAGCAGCTCTTTGCAGCGCACACCGCGACAAGGGCAGGGCACACACCAGCACACTCTGAACGCCTTCAGCACAAAATCCAGGAGAGGATCCATGGAGTGCTGGCTCCCAGCAGTGCACTCTACCTGAAGCTCAGGATCAAGCCCCATACTGCTATGAGTCCACCAATCATTCCATGCTTTTAGCTCACTTTTAATTTTTATTCTGCCTGTTTTAGTCAGGGGTACTTTGTGGAGAAGGAACTGCAAATGCCCACCATTTCTGGTTTGTGAGAAGTTAAATGGTTCATTGCCATGATGCCACGGACACATTTGAGACATTCCAGGCACTAACACAGACAGTTGTACTGCAGTGCATGTTCTTGCTGTTGCCAACAACCAAAAGAACCTTTACTGATTTTTGTTCTGAAAGAGTGCACATGACAAATCTGAGATCAATACTGTGCTCCACTGATGTTTTTCTGTGGCGGCTCTGTCAAATGGAACTATTTCAGACCCAGGACTTGGACACCCTTCAGTTATCACTAACTGTATTAGAAACCTTCTATCAAGACTCAAGGAAAGAATGTGGTATTAAATGAACCTTCTAAATCAGCTTAATCAGGTATTTATAGCTGATGAGGTAGAAATTACATACAACACCAGCTTTGCTTTATAGCAAAATGAGGTATTTGAGTAAGAACAGACAGCAAGTTCCGGGTTATATTGTGTATAAATCAAAATACATCCAGGTTAATTACTGAGAGCAATAAACTCTCCATTACTTTACAGGACAGAAAGCTTGACTTTCATACCATGCACCTACTGTTCTGTCTTTTCAGAGTAGAGAAGGACACGCTGACGGCAAAACCATTGCCTGAAACAAATAAAAACAAACCTGAATTTCTTACCAGGAATTTTCTTGGCCCAGCCGATCATGTGCACCAGCTCTTTGTCCGCCAGCTTTGTCAGGGACATCATCATGGAGGCCTCGGTGAAGGGTTTGCTGGGCCGGCTGACCAGCACGTGGGGCGGCTCGGCTTCCAGCAGCGTCAGCACGAACTGCTCCGGGCTCACCGTGCTCAGCAGGATCTCCTTCACCCGCGTCGCCGCCTCGTTGTATTTCTTGGCTCTGCCAAGGCAATGCACCCGATCCTCGGAACTGCGGTGGCTCCGCAGGATTCGGTACCCGCAGCGTTCTCTTCTTGAGCCTGGCGGGAGAGGCACGCGGTTGCACTGCAGAGTTTTTCCCTCAGGTTGCATTATGTAAGCCCAAATACTTGGGGAGGAGGGTGAAAACCGTTTAATATTGGATATCTTAATATTGAACATTAAGTTTCTAGGACATTCAGCATGGACTTAACTTTGTTCCCACTGACTTCAGCTGAGGGGTTTTGTTTATCCTACTAAACAAAAATAAAGTTTAAAAATGTTTTGTTTTGAACTTTGGTTAACTTGATTTAAAAGTCCAGTGGGAAACTCCCATTGACATAAAAAAGATATAAATCAGATCTTTAAAGGCAAATAAAGATAGCTGATTGTAAATTCTGCTTTATATGTAAACTGGGGCAATAAAAGACTTGAAAGTCTGGGCCATGTTACAGATTAAATGCCTCAGGAACAAGCACAGCTGGGCCCCAGAGATATCTGGATGTTCAGCCAGGGATTCACAAGATTCAACCCATTTTCTGCCCATGCTCCACAAAGCCAGTGGAAGTTTCTCCAAAGGGAGTTCAGATATCTACAACTAAGAGCAAACACCCTGTTTGGAGCTCTGTCTGCAGAAGGCTATTTCTGTTGCAAAGAGTAGTCCTTTACATTCCTGGACTTAATTAATTGGTCATTCTGACAAAACTAAACATTGTCCAAGTCTTGGTCAGTGTTATTGGTAGCATCACTATTACCTGTTTTTGCATAGCTGCCAAGGTAGGAGTCTAAAAGCTTCTCCAAAACCACAATATTCATAAAACACTCAGTTACAGTTCTACTTCAGTTAGCAAAGAGATCCAAGCATAAGCCAAATTAAAGGGCAGTGGGGGCATAAAAAATTGATTTCAGATACTGTTGACAAGGCTTTGTCTTGCTAAATAAGATGCTGGGTGAATGCAGACTCTCAGGCTCATGTGGCACAGGAACCTCAAGTGGAAGTGGCTTTTCAGGTCATAGTCCTGTCCCATCTTCAGCAGCTGTCAAACAGCATTTGGGTCAGTCTGTGGGAGGGGTGAATGCAAAGGCCAGTCAGGTACAACCTGACTGAATAAAGACCAACAGAGTCTTCCAGGACTTTTAGGATGTGGACCTTTCAGTTGCACGTGGCTCTCGCTGCCTGTTCAGTAAACCATGTTGGATGTAGAAGAAAGTTAAAGTCCTCATTAAAGAAGTTCTCAGTATGGAGAACATGCTTTCCCTGGAAATCCAAGAGACTGGGGAAGACCAATAGGCAAAGCTGGTTCGATGAACAGACCTCAGGCACAGAGGTATCCAAGTGGGACAAGCCATTTAGAACTGAAGTATTTTTCAGCTGGAAGTCCAGCTTAAGGCCTGCACCATTTGGAGCAAAGACGGTTTTGCAGCTTTGAAAGGGATGTGGGTATGATGAAATGGGCTGAGTGCAGACAGGATATTTGCACAAATAATGGATTGAAGGAAATCAATAATTTGTAGAACCGAATGCTTAGCCAAATGACAACTAGCTAGAAGTTTCCAGAGCAGATGAACAGCCGTTAAGGAGAGGTAACATGCCAGCAGAGACAGAGCATGAGACATTATTTTATGTAGATTCATGGAATGAGACTTGATGAAAATACCCAAAAAAAGGTTCCCTGCAGAACTACAGAAGTAACAGAGCAATTTCTTCCACCATCTGCCTGGGCAAATCCTTCCTGAAGAGAGTCAAAGGCCACCAAGGCATAGACTATTTTCTACAAAGACACCTGGATAATGTAGTGAACCCTGTGCTAAGCCTCATTTCTTGACTAATACACAAAGGCCAAGAGGAAAATCTTGAAGTGATTTGTCAGCTACCAAAAAACACTAGAATGGCACAGTGGGCTGCAGACTGTTCTGAAATCCTGTAAGGCACAGAAAATATGTATTTTCCATCAGGGAAGACAAAGAGGAGAGGCTGACAGTGAAATAGGCAAATGAAACAATAATACAGCTGGAGACAGATGAGGAGGTGCCCAGGGTACTCTGTCTAGAGAGATCCATGGCTCTGATCTCCATGGCATGGGAGAGTCCATAACCACAAGGAAACACGGCACACTGTTTTCCCTATTTAGAAAGCTGAAGCACATTTCCCCTGGGCACCTTGAAATACAGAACAAGAAAAATAGCAGAGGGAATAAAAGCCACAGGCAGGGTAGAGTAAAAATTTTCTTGGGCTATCAAAAAATACCAATGCTCTGTGACATGAGTAGTTTTTGTCCTCCAGTATCTGGTGAAGCTGTTAAACACTCCAAAAGAAGATGCAAGAGCATCAGTCTTTGAACACATGGAAAGTTGTTCAGTTAGGGACCTCATCTAAAGTGATAATGCCAGAAAAACTCCTGGCTTAAGAGGGAACTGGAGAGAGGAGCCTGATGTGCCTGATGACAAAATAAGGAAGAAATTCCAACAGTTTTGACACACCTGCCAGAAGCAACATGTGTTCAAGGAAGCACGTGCAGCCAGCTTATTTACCCTGGTTCAGTGTCTGGCACTGAAGTGAACCAAGTGTGCTCTTGTGGGGCTCTGTTGTGCTGTCACCCAAACTTCTCTGTGGCACTGAAGATATCAGTCCTTTGGTGCCATGATCTGAGTCATCCTCTCCAATTCACTGTTGTAAAGATCTTTAACATTTTGTAGCCTATAAATTTAAGCTTATAGAAAATATTAACACACAGGTAATTGAGCAGATACTGTAATGAAGATCACAGAAATCAAATTTAAAAGCAATTTAAAAAGTAGTACAGCATTCTGTTCTAATTGACAAAATCTTGAATGATTTCCATCTGCACAGCTGCACTCCATGCTCCATCTGAAGATAATTCAGTCAGGTTATGATTTTGAGAGTATTAAAGGTCTCAATACTTGGGGAGGGTTCTTACTGGGAACTAGTAAACCCCTTTAAATTACTTTAGGTTATTTATCTGAATCAAGTTTCTTATAAAACCAGTTCTTATTATAAAAATATGCTCCATTTAAAACATAAACCAAATTTCTATAATCACATTACCAGTGCAGAAAGCCAGACTAGGAGTCCTACATTTCTGCATAAAAATTGCTACTAAAGAAAATATAACTGATCACAAAAACAAGGTGGGGAAAAAAACCAAAGCAGATTCTGAGTTATTTGTGGTGTTTTTCATTCACCATATATTGCCAAAGCAGAACCAGTCTGAATCACTGAGCCGTATGCATTAAAGATACTTAAAAGAGATACCATTTACTAACACTTTCTGGTTTTTTCTGCTTGCATTCAAAGAAAAAGAAAACGACATTTAAGCTTGCAAGTCAACTGACACAGCAGAAAACACCAGTCTTTCCAATTAAAACAACAACTTTCATACATAAAGGAGCTTCTTTGCTTTCTATTAAAATCCAAAGTTTAGGCAGGACTGAGAAATTCTACCTATACATCTATTAGCAAGCAACAGGCATGTATAAGTGTTTATAAAACTATATATTATAAATAATTATCGACCAGCCTAATGTTTTGCTTAAGTAGACACAGAGATGTGGATCAATGTGTGTAAAGGCAGACCAATAAAATACAGCTTCCCAGATTAAGGACTATCTTTGACTTTACCACAAACTCCCTAACTGTACTTAATAGCTTATATTCATTTCTATACAGGTAATTCAGGCAATTGCAGAAGTGCAAAATGATCAAATCCCTCATTCCTCCTACCACGCTCTCCTTATTTAGAGCTATTTTGTGCAAGAAAATTTCTGTATTCAGCTGAGAATGCTGGACCAAGGGCAAGACCTCGAGCTACAGCACCACAGACCACATGAGTAAATTACCCCAAGATGTAAGAAATAAGGCACATGGAAAAAAAGGTCATTAAAATGAGCCTGTTGTTCACTTGGCCATGAACAAGCCACAGCAGGTATTACCGGCAGTGAAACACACTATTTTTCAAGCTCTGCAAATTCTCTGAAAATCACAAATGCTGTCTGATATGGTGGGCAGTTACATGGCACGTTGCCCTTCGTACTGATTTTGGTCCCTGGCAATGGCTTATATAACGAACCAGTTCTGTAGCAACTGCAGATTCTACCATGGAATATATTATAATCAGTTTTTGAAAGTGTTTGAGCTTAAAACTGGCTCCAATACACATTAGTAAATCATTATCACTCCAGTCACCTTTGAAAGCAAATGCAAATGTTCTGGTGAGTACATATTCCAGAGCAGAGCTACTGACAAAGGAGCTGCCGTCTGCCTGTGTGCACATGAAAACATGAGCTGAAATTATAGCAATTGCTACAATAGCTAAAATTCAACTAACACGTCTGATGTCCAGGGAATGTCTTGAAACGTTTTGTCCTCACTTATTTTCTGTGTGAAATGTACTTTGTAGTATTTCAACTGCACACAGCAGCCACACGCAGGTGAAAGAGCCAAATCCTGAACCAGCCCACAGAGAAATCTGTTTTCCTTCCTGCAAACTTGTTGAATGATGCCAGGATTCAAGAGCAGCATCTCTCCATCACTTTTGAGTGTGGCCTCTCAGCCTCCTCACTTGGGGCTGAAGGGAGCTTTATCTTTGGAACAATTTCAACATGTTGAGAACTGACACATGGGGGAAAAGATAGGAGCAGGGCAGAGGAGGGAAATAAAGGACAATTCAGGGAAACTGAAAACTCCTTATGAAAGAAGGTCTGTTTGAGCCTCAGGAAGCAAACCAAAAGCAAAGCAGGGCATAGCTGCGCCAAGAGTGCAAAGTGATGAAGCAACTCCACTGCCTTTGACAAACAGTCCAAGTCCACTTCAGCTCCCCAGGTAAACACCAGAAAGTTCCAAGAGAAGATCAGTTTCATCCTGATCTGTTCTATCCAGTTTGCTGGGCAGAGTTTACCGCAGTTTTTCTGCTTTCTTTGTTCCTGATGACAGTGCAATTCTTCTGGTAATTATTTTTCTACCACTGTTAGTCGTCCTAGTGCCAAACTTTAGCAGTAGTTTCCTTGTTTGAAACAGCAGGGAACATGGACTTCCTGCAGAGAAACTCGCAGATGCAGTGCCTAAGACCCTCATGCTTTTGGTAATGATGGTATATTTTGTAAGAAAATCCATTATCACCTTGGTACCAGGCACCCCCAAACTGGCCTCCACCAGAATACCTGTGGCTTGTTGGGCTGACTTCTTAACATTTCTGAAGGCAACAACATCCAAGAGAATTTCAGACCAGGAAACTCCAGAGCCACACTTTTCTATTGTCTCCTACTGCACTGAAGATGGCATGTACTGCTTAATCACATTTAGGCACAGAAACGTATGTTTTAAACACACAAGTACCTGTGTGTGTGTTTTTTCTCGAGGTGTCTATGGATAATATGCCAAGTGAGGATTTAAAAATATGACAGGAATGGTGCCGAGATTTTATGAAGGGCTCTCATAAACTACAAAGTGGTAATTGAACTTCTTTTATCACTTCTGCTGGACACAAGTCTCCACTGAGCAAAAATGCACTCACAAACCATTCTATCCCATCCAGATGTGAACCAATCCATTCACTAAGTGACCTCAGAAAGGAGCAGAGATGCAGAAAAGCCTTCATTAAAAACAAAGTGTTCTCTTTTATGGCTTTCTGCAATAAAAAAATTTTATTACAGCACAGTTCTAGTGAGAAAACGTTTGAGAGATAATTGCCGTGGTCTGCGGGAAATGGCATTTACATCTCATGCATGAAATAATGTCTTAAAATCTGTCTGGTTTAAATGTCTGTCACCATGTGTCCATACCTCAGCATTACTCACAGGTGCCACTTAACTCATCAGGTGACTCAGACAGTTCTGAGTAATTTTTATGTTCTCTTTTCTGAAAATCAGTTGTTCAGACTCTCAAAGTAAATTCTCATGAGTTTCAAGCTTTGGTACTACTATTTTAAAAACTAATTATTTAAAAATACAGTTTCTTTTTTTTTTTTTCAGTTATAGTTTCAATCTGTCATTTTTTGTCTGGCAGTCATCAATGTCCTGCAGACAATCATTATTGTAGGAAAACATGTTTATGAATATGTGACAAGATTCAAAGGAACACAGGCTAGGACGTAAGTGCATACTATCATTTATTACTTGTAATACCATAGTGCCCATGAGGTCTAATCACACACCAGGACTTTCTGGATAGCTAGAATAAAAAGATTAATTTAAGGCAAGCATTGTGGAGGTCTACCTTATAATATCATTCTGGAATCAATCTTTACAAAACCTTTCTGACTCCAGAACTGGGGCTTGGTAGAAACCTCCATTGGAAAAACTTTGAGCAAAATTCTCAGTCATAAAGATGACCAAAAGGCAGTGGCACCGTTCAGAAAGTAAGGTTTTGAAAGGAGTCTTATTTGCAGGCATAAGGCTTTCCTTCCTGGAGGTAAGGCCACACTAATGAAAAACACCAATAAAGTTGAGATGCATCATCACTGCAAGAAAAGACAGGAGCTTCACATAGAAAGAACCATCTGACTTGAGAAAAAGAAACTAAATGTACTTTAGGAGTACAAAAATAATACAAGAAACAGTTGAAATTTCAGTTCTACACTGGGAGTTATCAGCTAGGAATGAACAGGGAGGCTGCAATCATAACAGATCATGGTGTGATTATGAGCTGCCAGCATGATGTTACCTTGAAAAAGGCAAATAGGATCCTGGGTTGTGGGCAGAGAAAAGCTCCTGCAGCAACAGAAATGGATTAGTGCTACTGCAGTGAGGAGAGACACAGGAATGCTGTCCATGATTCTGGGCATCCAAGTGCAAATTGGGTTATCTCTGCCCAGAGCAGATGGAGGGACAAGCTACCCTGATGATTTCCAGATTCTGTCTACTCTCCTATTTTGCAAGAGGAGAAGTTTTCTTGGTTTATTTAGCCAACAAAAACAAAGGTTGTGAGGGGATATGATGCAGTCATTAAACAAAACCAGGCCGGTAACAACAAAGAGAAGAGGAGCCTCTAAGAAAAAGACAGTGTTGTCGCAAGAAGAAATGGACATTAATTGTCCAGCAATAAATGCAAGCTGGAATTCTAAAGAATATTCCTAATGGAGGAAGTTATATTTTGCAAACAGTCTTCAGATCAAAGCTGTGGGAGGATGGAAACAGTGCCTAGTTTTGAAACAGAAATAGGTGTCTACATTAAATGGGATGAAACAAGATGCACGCCTGCAAGTCATGGAGAGCCAAGCACAGTGACCTTCTCCTTTCCACTCCAGTGTTCTTATGGGATATTTTCCCAGCCTGTTTCTGTGACATACGTTGGGGTATCTATAAGAAACAGCAAACGTTGACTGTAAACATACATTAGATTGAAACGTCTTTCAAATTATTTTCTCCTTAAAAGTAACCTTTAAAATATCATCTATAAATGTACAGCTATGTTGAACTCACGTCGCTGTAAGTACGAGATAAGGATAAGAGAAGAGGCTGGATAATTCTTAGTGGTGCAGTGACAAACAGTGGTTGTTCACTATTCCTTTTGGTGGAAGAGCTGTGGGGCATCATCTGAAGATAGCTTGTTCAAAAAAATGAACTGCCCTCCCACTGCCTTCCCCTCACTGCCCCACCAAAGCCCCACACAAAAGCTGGGCAACCACAGAGCTGGTTCTTCACAGGATGGGTGGCCAAGCTGCTGAGGAATGTTGTAGATGCTAAGCCTTTATGGGATTAAAGAGGGACAATGGAAAAATCTCTCATTCTACTAATGTCCTCAAACACTAATTTTTGGAAGCTGAGAGCTGACAGCAGTAGTTCCACGTAGGTGCTGGTCTCATTCTTACACTCCCCCCGAGGCACCCACTCTTGCCACTGCCATAGGTGGAATACTGGGTGAATTAACTACAGTTCCTGCAGTGCATCCAACCAGCAGAGCACAGCACAGGCTCGTGTACCTCACATTAGCACAGGCTGGCTCTGGAAGGCTCTGGAAGCAGCAGCTCTTGAGCTCCCATTCTGCATGGCATGGAAGTAACCCGCCTCCCCAAAGCTCTGCAGAGGTTATATGGTTTTCACATGCTTAACCTACACCTTGCCCCCTCCCACAGGTTTTCTCCTGAAAATGATAAGTCTTCCTCAGCTTTAAGAAGCAGTTAATTCCTTCTGCTAACACCAGCTTAAACCTTGCTTTAATTGTTGTGCCTTCTTAGGATTCCAAGGGAAAAAAGAGATAGAATTGGCTGAAAGGAAGTGGAAAAAAAAAAAAAGTCCAGCAAAACCCAAGCTAAGTGTGCAGACATGCCAAACTCACCACATTTCATCATCCCCACTTCGTAGCATTTCCGTAGCCGGCAGGCCTGGCAGCTCTTGCGCCGGTTTTTATCTATTGTGCATTGATTGGTGGCTGGGCAGATGTAGTCGTTGTGTCCTGCAGCAGGGCAAGAAGGGAAAATTCAACATTTCCAACCGTCTTGGTCATTTCCCAAATCAGGAGTGCTCCTGACTGTAAACAGCTCAACTTTTTCTTCCTGTGCATATATCTAAGTTCCTGATGCAAAAATGCATATTTATCCTATATTATAAACATCAACCTGTGGCCTCAAGATGAACCAGACAGCATAACTCAGCTTTATAGTGGTGACTGTCAAATAACCAATCACCTTCTAAAACCAACTAATTTTTTGAAAATGGAACATACACTCTTGTGGAAATTTGCTCCCAACCTCCAGTTTCTTACTGTACATTGGGAGCCTATAGCTGGCAGATATCAGATTTTAATTTATTTTTTTCCTCAGCAGAATTGAAAAGAGCAGCTTCAGTCCTGCAAAGATTTAAGTAAACTACAGCTCTGTTTACTGAACTCTGACGTGGTGAGTTCTAGGAATGAAGAAGCCTTTGGAGGATTGACCCTGGACCAAAGTTAACAAAAAAAAAAAAA
>VWZW01002760.1:1655732-1705873 GCA_013397115.1 Edolisoma coerulescens
AAAAAAAAAAGCCAAGATAAAAAGCAGAGTGGTATGAAATAATGCGTCCTGTAACTACAAAGAAAAGCACAAGTAGAGGGTGTAAGTTTTAGATATTCTGGACAAGTGTTTATCTTATTTTCATCAGTTTTCACTGCAGCCTCTTTTGTTCTCTTCTTATTCTTTCCCATCTCACTTCATTCTCACCCAAACCCCTTTACATTACTGTATTTCATTAATCAATAATCTGGTCCAAAGGTTTATTACTGTAAACTGGACTTGGGCACGCTCCTGGTGTAAATACAGTTGAATCATCTCCTGCCAAATACTGCAACTATCTCTTGCAGCAGTTACCAAAGAATGCAAAAAATATTCACTCATTTACTTTTCTTAATGTCTTTTTTCCCAGGCTGCTTTTTAAGTTGGTTTGGGTTTTTTTCCCCCAACCAAGAATAAGATTAGGCAAAAATACTGCTTCTTGAGTGAATTTTTTTTCACTTGGTGCAAATCCAAGAGTTCATGTACCCAAGAGTAATTATTTAACTGAACCATTGTGACTATTTCTGTGCAAAATTAGAATTGTTTTAACCTTGAATTTTTGAACCGACAATTTTAAAAAGAAGAGATCAGGTTACAGTTTGTCCCATTTCCTACTGGCAGATATGACTGAAAAACAAATTACTGTTTATCACTCTTCACACAACATGGGGGGAGAGGAGGAGGAAGCTCTCTGTTGCATGCAGGAGCATAAAGTGATTTAAAACTCCTGTGGCCTTGGGATAAATTAACTTGCAGGCAGATGTTCAGTGATGTGGGACAAACAGACTACACTACAAACTCAGACCACACACAGTTGCTCAGTCGTACCTTCTAATTTTAATTAGATATGAGCCCAACATTTTGGTCTACGGCAGGCCAAGAAAGTCTTTTATTTAAATTCACAACACCCTCCATAACAACCATTGCAACTGAGTGCTTTATAGTGTTTTATGTCAAGAGCTGGCTTTCTTTTATTTGTCTTTTTTTATCCTTTCATTTGAATTACAAACTCCATTACCTGACAGAGTTCACTGAGGTGTACAAAAGACCCCAGTGGTAACTTGCTGGTGGCCCAAGCACATGTGAGCAACACAGAGCAGGCAATCCATTCACTTGACAGAAAACACCTTGAGATCAAATTCAGTCTCCATTTGTGACAAACTGGACACAGAGTTCTCTTCAATTATTTTAGAAATCAAAAGTGCTTGCACCAGCTTGTAGAAATTGCTATTCACCTGTGCAGAATTTGCACAATGAAGTGAAAGGGCAAAACAAGCTCTGAATTAAATTTGATTCTCCTAGTGGCACCAACTCTGCCATATTGAGCCAAAAGAAAATATCTGAAGATTGCTAAAGGCTTTGAAGGCAGAAGAGGAAGGGGAACATTAAAGACCAGAGAGCAACAGGATTTTCTGCATTGGTATCCACGTGTAGCAGCCAACGTCAATAGAAATGATTTTCCACCAAAAGATCCCAGATGAGGCCAAAGAACAGGATAACTAGGCCAAGGTTAAAGAAACTAAGTGTCCCAAAGCTGCAATACGGTGCCTAAGTGACTTCCACAGGCTGTGACAGCAAACCTGGAGCCCCACATTTACTTCACACTGCAGCCACACAGCAAGCTGGAACTAAATACCAAATATTTAAGAATTTGAACATGGAAGTGGGAATCTTAGATAGAGAGATCTGGCAGCATAAGAGATGCTGCAGTGCAGGCTCTGAGGGGTGGAGGCTGAGCATTAACAATAATCAGGTTAGTACCTGATACCTGCCACACATACTGTTCCATCCTACATAGTGTGTAGATATTATACACTGTGACTCAACAGCCCCAGGCAACAGACTCTTGTCAAGAAGAGCACCCGGCAAGCAAAGTCTCCAGGTAATTGCCTACTCTTACTGTGTCTATGACAACTAATTCTCAATTACTACAGCTGAGCTGGGCCACAAACTCCCGTCAGATTCACAGGTCTGCAGTGCCATCCCACCCAGGCCTTTGCTGCAGGGCCTCTCTGTGCTATGCATTCCACCTCTCCTCTAAAGAAATCAATTGCTCGCTCTGTAATGTTTCCAGATCTTGATAACATCAGAGCCGGGAGATAAAACAGTCAAACCATGTGTTGCTCTATTTTCAGCATGGAGCACCAGACACCAGGATTTCGGACCAACTCATTACTAGGTCAACGGCTGCAGCCCCTGGTCACATGAAACAATTTATTTAAGCGAAATTATCAAAACCTGTTTGTCCTACCTTGAATGCTCCTTTTAAAAAATGCTTTGCAGCCTTCACAGGACCAGACCCCGTAGTGGTATCCTGAAGCATAGTCACTGCAGACTGCACAGAAGTGGGCATCCTTTTTTGAGCCAGGATTATTTGCAATGGGGCTTGTACAGTCATTGCCATTAGTTTTTCTTTTTAATGTTTCTCTGACAGAAAAGAAAAACATCTGTTATAAAAGAGGAAAAATTTAAACTGCACTGCAAAGAGTTTCATAATTTTTCATTGTCTTCTATTCTCTCTCTATAGAGTCTTCATGTTCCTGAACACAGGATAGTGTGGAACATTGCTAAGCCTTTTCTGACAAGATAATTTAAAGCACGTAGTCTGATCCCAGTGATGACACACTAGAAAGATTTAAAATACTCAAAGGCATGAAACTGGACTGCTGCTGTATCAATCACATGAACCCTGGGAAAATCATACGGAATGCTGATGGGTCTTGAAGAATTATTAGGAATGTGCAAATCCAGGTATTTGTGAACCAAGGGGATTTTGCCTCTTGGGAGCTTCACATGGAAAAGGAGAACTCAAACACCTCAGACTGACAAGATAAATGCTACAATAAATAGAGCTGCTGTTGCTTTGTACTGTTAGTAAGGCAAAATTACAACACACATCCATTCTCAAGTATTTCCTCCTTTACATGAGGCTTTATTCATTCAATGACATTCTGGAGACAAATAACTGAGACGTGAATCAGCCTACAAGACCAGCTCATGATGTTAGACAGAGTTTTCTGTTCAAGGTGACATCCCATGCTGATCACCCTAATGCTAAAAAAAAGAAGCCTGAATACAAGAAGAATGGGGAAACACAACTGATAAAATACTTTCATCCATTAAAAAATTGGTGCTCTATATAAATTAGTAAGATCTACACATTCCTGAAGCGTTGCAAATAATTCCAACATACAGGAACTATTCTTCATGACTGGATTAAAATTAAAACAGGATAAACCCATGAAAAAACAGCCAATTCCTGACACCAAGATCCTGTAAACAAACACAAGAGGAAAGGAACTTAGATTATCAGTAACGTTGGGTTTAGGTATAGGAAGTACATCCATTATATCCTTTTTATCTGGACCTCTTTGGTGGTTTTTGCACGTTGTGCTTTCAGGGTCAATACAATTTCTAGACAGAGAGAAAATAGTGTCATGTGCAAACTCTCAGCAGCTCAGAGTTTGAGAAAAGGAGTGGTGTATAGTCAACTTACAGGTATAAACTTAAGCACAGAGGCAGAACTTAGGAACTCTAGAATTTTCCTCATCCCACCTTCCAGAAGGATTAGGGAGGAGAAGAAAAATCAGTTGGGATAAGACAGAAGGTAGCATGGTTTATGACTTCTACAGAACAAGGGCAAGTTTAAACAGAACAGTGGAAACATGCTGAAAGTGCTGTCAAAGAGGTTTTAACTAATATATTAAAAGCAGATTTTGTGCTGGTTTCATGACAAGAGGTAAGGACAAACACACCCACATGCCAAATGAAAATCATCAAGTTCATAAGTTTTTGAGGAGAATGTGCTCCAATTTCCCAGTAAAAAATTTGGAAAGGAAGAAAAGGTGCTTCTCAGAGCAAATTTCAAAACAGAAAAATTAAGGTATTTGTTGTACAATTAAGTTCCTGAGAGATTTTTTTTAAATGTTAATTCATTCAGATATAGCAGGGCAGAGGAGAGTTTAGGCGTTTAACAAGCTTGGTCTTTGATTAGACACACACCTCATTAATGGATTGGTTAATCACTGAGTTATTTCCCTCTCTGCTATGCTGGGAAGACCAGTGAGGGGGAATTCTCCCCAAGAGTAAAAGGACTGTATCACACATGCCTAATATGCTGCTAATGCAAGGAGGGAAAAGCATTGCTCTTCCTTCCTATCCCCCTGTATTTGGAAGCAAAAGTAATTTGGTGTTTCACATTAGTAAAAGAGGTATATTTTTAAGCTTTACTTGGGAATCATTATCCAATTGTGAGGGTCAGAAGAGGCTCAAAATCAGCTGGAGAGCCTCTCTGTGACTGATTGATATGCTGTGGAGAGCAATGTTTATTGCCCTCGATAAAGCACCGAGGTTATGGATGAAAATAAAGAAAAAGCACACACGGTAACATCTTGGTGAGGATTGCTGGTTTTTACCTCCCAGTCATGACAAGTGTTTTTAAAAAGCACGTTTTCTTTCCTTGCTTAAGAGTTTAATGACAGCCACCCTGCACACACGGAAGCTGCGAGACTTCCTCAGACTTGCGGCAAACAGCTTGCAGGCAGCGGAACCATCTGGAACAAATTCCTCCTGTGGGCCAAACAGCATCAGAGCCGCTCGTCTGTGACAGCTGCAGCCTCGCACCAGGAGGCTCAAACCCCATCAGTTTGTCACCGCTGTCTGTGAGGACAACAGAGCCTGCAAACAGCCAGGGCTTTCAGGTAAACATCCCGTACCTCGAGAGTCTCCTGCTCCGACAGTGTTTCCACACAAAAGGCAACCCAGACAGGGCAGCCCACATGTGGGTGGAGACCACATCCCAGCTGCTGTAGGACTGGGGCACCCCAGGGTGCTCAGCAGAGGAATGAGCTGCCAGGTCCTACAGGGGAGCTGGAAGTGGCTGGATGGATGCCCACAATGCTCCTGGCTCCAAAGGATGCAGGAAAATAGGGGATGTAGCCTGGCGGCTACCGAGGAACCACAAGGTGAAAGATTCATCTCTTTACACCTCCTAGTACTCCTCTTTGTTTTATGATCATGGTTTCTGTATTGGGACACTACCTTTCTAAAAAGGAATTAAGACTTCACTGAGAGTAATAAGTCAGCGATTTTCTCCTGGTCATCCTTCTGCTCTGAGCAACCTGGTCTAGGGGAAGGTGTCCCTGACCACAGCAGGGGGGGTGGAACTAGATGGTCTTTAAGACCCCTTTCAATTCAAACCATTCTGTGAAAAAGAGGTTATACTCCAGATTTTCTTGATTTCTCTTTAAGTTAAGTCATCATCAGCTGCATGAGCAATAGTCCTTATATATCTATACAAATAGCTGCCGACTTATTTATTCAATCTCCAGTGGGACAGGTTTGGCTTCCCTTCTGTCTGTTGTAGAGAGGGCACTGCGGGGCATCAGACGGGGTGCACTTGCTCCTGGGTTATTCCAGCTGCTGTCCCAACATCTGGGCAGCTTGAAACGCTAACCTTCCCAGGGCTGTCAAAGTTTTGGAACCTTAACCAAAGTGGAAAGAGTTTGGATATTACCCCTGTTCACATCAAAGCTGCTTGGGGAATTCTTCTGTATGTAAATGTTACCCAAAGTCTTTCCCAATCCACACACCTACACTGAAAGCATATTTGCACTCCAGAACTGCATAAAGCCCACCCGTTGCAGAAGGAATGTGGGTAGTCCCAAAAATAGCACAAATCCTTCATTAACCATTGAACTAAAACTGTTGCCAGGACACACTATTTTTCATACTCCAGATGACTGCTGAAGTGAAATAAGGAGGCCTCTGAATAAAGATACAGCTGCTGAAGCAGGAACAGCACCTGCACACCCTGAGCTTTTATCCATCCAACAGGTGTTGTGCCCGTGAATGGAGCAATTCCATCAGCTGGTGATCCACAGGCTGATTAGGGTTTGCAATACGAGTAAATGTGCAGAATAAGAATGTGGTTTTTGCAAACAGAGTTTCTTGTCAGCTGAAAATTTAGCCTGTGACTCTGCTCTTCACAACAACTTTAGAGAGTCAGCTGGGAACAGCAGCAAGAAACAAAGTCAGGCTTTTTCAGTAGCAGCCTCCTTTTAACATGATGCATGCTGCTGTGTGACTGTTTATACTAAAACAAAAAATGAAAGAAAATATTTCCCTTGAATTTCAAGTTGACAAAAAGCCTTCACATCTATTACAAGCAGAAAAAAAATAATCTGGACAAAAAGGAATTCAAACAACATTGTATGAAAAGGCAAAAAGAGTGAACCTTTACCTCTCTCTCTCAAAGGACTTCATCTGCCAGAGCAAAATTAATTTTATCACACAGAATAGTACCTAGGAGTCTCAAACTTTTGTTTACACAATGTAAACTTTTCCCACACTGAAGGAATTTGTAATCCTTTGTGTTGGTGTATAGTACTCTAAGGAGGTATTGGAAAAAAATCTCATTTCAGAAGTTACATTAAAAACAAACAAACAAACCCCCCAGGACTGACTTGGTGTCTAGGAGGTTTTTTTGGCACTGTTTTGTTTTTCAGCGGGACCACCACGTAGAACTCAAATGTAAAAAGAAAAGACTTGAGCTAAGGAAACTGTAAATAATATTCAGCCAAGTTTTAGAGCAACAAGCAGCACTGACCTGCTCCCGGGCAGCACCGGCTCCATCGGTCGTGCCTCGCACCACAGGCTCTTGGGCTGCTCTGCGTACAGCAGCGAGGACTGGCAGTGCAGTGCCAGAGGGGACAGATGGCCAGGAGCAGACCACAGCGCGCTGGGGCTGGAGGTTTGCCTCGCAGTCACGCTCTCTGGATCCCCAAAATTGCTGGCAATGTTGTAATTCACCATAGCAGGGCTGCAGAATGCCATTGCGGAATATTCGTGTCTGTTGTCCATGTAAGATGAGGGGATATAGACTGGGCTGTGTTCTGCTGTCAGCGTGGACTGATTGCAGCTGTAGGGAACTGGAGAGATGACACCAGCAGGTGAATTTTTAATTTCTGTTTTATTGCATCCAATATCCTGAAGTGGCAGCAACTGAGAAAAGTCCTTGTGAGAAGATGTGCACAGGGACATTTTGAAGCAAGACTGAAGAGTGCTGTTTAAATATTCATCCTAAGATGATAAACAATTGAAAAAAAAAAAGAATTAAAAGGTAAGAAAGCTCTGCATTAAGTCTTTTCTATAAAAGAAAAAAGGAACCTGCAAACCAGAAAACATAAAAACATCTCGTTAAAACAGATTACATACCAAAAGCACTTAAATAGTCAATGTTCAAATTTACTGCCTTTAAGAAAAAGAAAGCTTTCTAGAATATCCTTAAAAATGAAGGCTAAAACACACATTGAGCTCAGACTCCCTCAAAAAAAAAATTTAAGAAGAAAACTATTTGAGGCCTGCCTGAAACAAAGATGAAGGTGGAAACTTGGATCTTAATAGGAGTTACAACCAGGGTGAAACTGCTCTATATCAGAGACAAAATTACCCTGAGATCCACAGCTATGGAGGAGAAATCAATTCTCTTTATAACAACTCACCATCTCCTGCTGTAACTGCACTACAGTCTTCAGCCTTGTACTTCAGGGTGCTTCCCTTTTCCATCACAAACATGCCACAGCAGGTATTTAGAAAACAGACAAACACATACACACATATCCCCTATACCTTCCAAATCCAGAACTCCACTGCACATCCCTCTACAGAGAGGAGGAAGACAGGTAGTGGATGTCAGCAAGCAGTGCAACTTCATCTCTGAGAGGTCCCTGGATACGGCACCTCTGAACAGAGCCATTAGAAAAGTAGAAGTCATAAAATGCAGATATTTCCAAAGCTGACAACACAACTCGAGTGATTTCATAAGGTCCAGAAGTTTTATAATTCCCTGACACTCTTCATCCCCATCCCAGCTACTCCCCGTCCCTTCTCCCATCTGACTCACTATCAAAACAAAGACCTTAAATTGTCCACAGTAAGTACTCTTTGCCAGATTTAGGGACATACAAATTATTTAAGAGAGAAAAGAATTCTGAAAAGAAAAAAAAAAAGCCCACCAAAACAATCCTCCTAAGACAGACCTCTGTCCTAGAAGCATTATTTTACTGTAGCATTTAAAAACATTTTTTTCTTTATTCTTCAGTAAGAGTTTCATCTGCAATTCATTCCAGCTCTGAAGACAGACCTAGTTTGCAATTCAAAACAATTCTGTATCCAAAATAGCAAGTTCCAGCCCCCTGAACTGATATTACAATGTACTTTTACATATGGTAATAAGATCCTAACATGAAAAACCACAGGATAACTAAACATTCACCCACAGCTTTGCTATTCCACAGGAGGCCAATATATAGATGCTAAATGTTCTTACCTTTTTTTTGCCTCACATGACCATAAAGCAAGATGAGGAAGATTCAAGCACAGGTTTGTTGAAGTACCAGCAACCTCCCTGTCCCCAAAGTTCTCAGCCAGATGGCATTTCTAGTATGCCACCTTGGGGCACTGATATGTTTTTCTCTTCTAGGGTGAGGACTGAGAGTAGAAGCATTAAAAAAAAATGTAAGAAATAGTCTTTTTTACTAAAATGGATAGTTGAGAGTCCATCCTTCCTCCTCACTCTGCACTCTGGTGACAAAACTGAAGATATATGTAGAAATAACCAGAAACTTATTTAAATCAGCTCAGGCACTTGAGACCCAGCTGCTGTTTTTTTCCTTTGTGGGAAACAGGAAAATGAGATATCTCAGCAGCTATTTGTGTCCAGCAGTTCTTGGACTGGAACTCCAGAGGAGCCAAAGCAGGGGATTCTGACCTCACATCCTCACACAACCTACACACTTCATCTGCCCCCACCAGATGCTTCACAGCCCCCTCTAGGAAAAACCAAGCGTTGTGCAAACTTCACTGCAAAAAGAACACTGACAAACCCAAAGGTGCTTTCACTCCCAGATTATGGGGTGGGTAGTTTTTTAGAAGCAAATGATGGAACAAAAAAAATTATCTTAGGAGTATTTTCAGGGGTTACTACGAGAGGGCACAGTGAGCACACTGGATTCAGCACACATTTAAAGATTCAGTGTAAGCAAAGCTGTATTCCCCTTGCAATCTCAGAGGCTGCAGGTATTCAGGGTGAGCACAGACACTCTGCCAGAGGATCTGGAATGTCCAACAAAAGCTGTCTGTGCTCACTTTGTCCTTCTGCCTCCCATGGAAGGGTACATAGTGCAGGGGAACCCCAAACCCTTTGGAGAGAAGGACCTGAGCAGCATTACAGCAACATCTCCATTACAGTCAGCTAGAGACATTCTGCTGTGACAGCTTTTGAAGCAGGCAACTGGTTGTGTAGTTTCCCTCAGCATTTAGCAAATAAATGCCTGTACACTGTAGAAACAGAACACAGAGATGCTACTACGAAATTTTATGAACAGAAATCAGCTGAGATTTGAGTCCTGTTTTTCTGCAGAGGGACTCCACTAATGTGTGTGTGCAGGGTAACTGCCTGTTTAGCAGGAGATATTGTCTCCAAAGGGCAACACACAGTTTAGAAACATACACAGAAGTTACCAGAAGCAAGCGTGAAGCTTGTTTTAGGGGCAGGAGTTCATGCAAGAATAAGAAGTCAGTACAGCCTTCCTGAAAAACACACTGCTCATGACTTATTTACAAGAGAAGGAGACTCTGGGGCTCGACAGGTTAAAGAAAACTGTACTCATGGTCTTCAGCAGGCTGCAATGCAGTGAAAAAATAACAACATTGACCTGAGATAGTTCACTTGGGTAGCAGAAATAGTCTAGACACAGTAGACTATGGATCTACATGAGATCACGTTGATCACATTTCTTTACACCCAGAGAATTTAAAATGGGAAGCCCAGAGCCTCACAAATAAAGTGAAACTGCTGAAATTATCCATTGTTGCTCAGAAGGTCCTAAAAATTGGCTGCTGGACCGTAAAGTTGTGTGTCTTAAAGAAGGACTGAAGATTGAGGGAAACAGATCTCAAGATCTGAGATCTGAGAAAACAAACTCCACAAACACCAGCACCTCAGAAGGAAGCACGACCACATTTAATTCACGGGCTACAATAAGTAGTGCAATGGGCTAATAAATTTGTTCTATCCTGGTATAATGTCCTCATATCTTAAACACTACTCATTAAACAGAAATGAACCACTTCCTAAAGTAAACTCCTGTCCCAACGATCCCTCTTCCTCTGAAGAAAGATTTTAAAAGCAAGATTCAATGATAAAGTACATAATTTAGATGCAGTCTATCAGCCCTGCACTAGATTTGTACCAGACAGAAACAAAACAGGTGTCTATTATTTTTATACTCCAGTCTCCTGGGAGTCTGCAAATGTTTCAATCCACTGAAGTCAGTTTAGCTTAGCAAGAAATTCAACAACCGAAATTCCATTAATTAATTAAACAACAGCCATTCTGGCCAGTTCCTTGAGGAACACTTACCATTCACAAATCTAAGACACTACAGGCAGGATTCACTTCTGACATAAAACAGCTTCATTAGCTCCAGTACCCAGAGGATGACACCACTATCCATGAGGACGTAGGGAAAAAAAGGAATGTTATCAATGTTCTCCACCAAAAACCAAAAAAAACCAACCCAAAACAAACAAACAAAAAAATTAGGTTTCTTGTCTTTGAATATCTCTACAACAACTGAACGTATCTTGAGAGCCACCACGCAAGACACACCAGATGAGGCCCAAGAACTGGTTTAGATGTCGTAGCCAAACAGACAGATGGGTAAATAATTAAGCCATCTGACGTATTTCAACAAACTCAAAAGCCACTTATTGCGCATTACCGATACCAAGCACCTCTTTAAAAGGCTTGTGTGAAAAAAACTAATTTGATTTTTGTTTGGGTGTTTGTTGGTTTGGTTTTTTTTTTTTAGTTTTGGAAAGCAGAAAAATAGGTAGAGAGAGCAGGGTGCCTGCTTGGGAACATAATACAATAGCTTTTCCTAGAACAGTACAACACTTTAAAAAGCAAGGGAGTGATGGATGTTCTCAGGCACCCTTCCATCAACATGCACTACAACATGCTTAGAATTTTATATATATTTTGAGTAAAGATCTTTTGCAATAGAGAATCAAGATGACCTTTTTCTCTGCTAGGCTTAAACTAAAGTGCAATCATTCTGCCTTTGGGTTTAATAGAGGTGATTCAGCAAGCGTGCATTCCACCACCCCACAGCCAAAGACCCTCAGTCACCTTGCAGAGCATGCTATTCATATTCTGTTAAGTTACATTTTACACCATTCACTGCAACAGTAAACTGAATCATCTCCTGGAAAAGTGATTATTAAAGGAAAGTCATTCCTGATGCGTAAGATGATACTTGTGCTTCAGGTTTTGTGAAAAACTTATTACTCATTAAACACAGCAGTGCCAGATCTTGCCAACAGAAGGCAGACAAGTAAACAAGTTTATTATTACCTGAGAAGGACTGGATGTAACAAGTAGGGGAGAGAAAGGGAACGAAAATGCAAACACAACTATCTGTCCAGACTTCAGATATTGTACTCATTCCTCCAAAATTAATAACCGGTCCCCAGTGACATCAAGACCTTCTCTGAAGAAAACACTGCAGCTCCAAAGCACACAGGAAAGAATAATTTGAAACAAGCAAAACAAGCACTCTTTAGCCTATGGTAGCCTTCGAATTACTCAGGACACTGACAACTCCTAGATTATTCTAAACATTTCTAAATACATTTCAGGGCTCAAAGAACATGACATGGGGGCAGCAAAGGAACTGGATTTGTTCCACTAGAGGAATCCACTACTTCACTTTTCTACCCCCTAAAGTGGCAGTACAAAGACAAGAAATCCAGACTCTTTTTACAGAAACTGCACGAGTCAGGACAAGAGATCCCAGTCACAAGCCAGTGCAGGGGAAATTCCAGTAGAACATAAGAAAAATTCTCCACAGTGAGAATTAAGTACAGGAATAGGATACCCAGGAAGGCTGTGAAATCCCTGCCTTTGGAGAGATTTAAAAAAGGCTCACTTAGAGCAGGATGCTGGATTAGTTGCTCTCTAGATTTCCCTTCCCACCTTCCCATTACTGGAGGCATTCATAGCAAAGGAAATTCCATTTTGCCTGTGCTGGAAAGAGTGAGGCATATCAAAGGATCACAGACACTGGACAATTTGTCACCTTTGTTCAAGAAGGTGAGAGCTGTGGGTCCTCCCCAAAGACAACCAACATTTAACACTTCATGATGCACAAAACCAGCTGCCTTGCATACACTACAATGGGATTAGTTCGACAGAAGGTATCCATACAATTGGAAAATATTTTCAGATCTCAGTTCAAACTAGACTTAAGGTTGACTTTACTAGTTTTTAGCCTTTGAATTTGTAGACCATTAAAATGTTACCAGACGTGAGAGTGGATTTAAGCTTTCTATGATTTGTGTCTCTTAAGTATGTTTCATAGACTTAGGGTTTCAGACACCAGAAATGAAAAGCCACTGTCCTGCTCAAGAATACAAATGCAGACTGAGACACTTCAGCTCCTTTACTGTCCATGCAATTATTTCAAAGCACAGTGTGGGCTTTTTGATCAAAAAGAATATTTGCATTTCAGCATGAAAATTTTAGCGTGTTTCATTAGAAAAGAAACATCTATTGAAACTATTACACAAGCAACAATTACAAGGATCTATCTGAGGATTGTGTAATCATGCTTCAATCCACAGCAGTATCGTGGCAGAAGCCAGTACACAGAATTGCACCCCGGTCCAGTGAGAACTTCATTATTAAAAAAAAAGCATCTCCCTCTGATGCAAGAAAGGGCAGGGAAGAGCAGCACAGGGATTTAGATTTTCATGGAGCTGGGATGTGCATCTCTATCCAGCATCTCTGAAGCACACTTGGGTCTCTCAGCACATACCAATTAATGAAGCTAATTCTAAAAAAATTATTCTTGTTTTGATTGCCAGACCATAGCTCTGTCCCAAGAGCATGGAATACACCAGTGCCTTTGATCCTGGAGGAATTAATCCCTTCAATCACCATTTCTCTCTTAATGACAGTGTCCTAGAACAAATGTACATGTGCCTTCCTCCATTCCTTTCTGGTCATTTGCAAAGTGTGTATTCATAGAATTATAACTGAATCTATGAATGGTTTGGCTTGGAAGGGACCTTAAAGATCACCTAGTTCCAACCCCCCCAGCCATGGACACATTCCACGAGACCAGGCTGCTCAGAACTCAATCCAGCCTGGCTTTGAACACTCCCAGGGATGGGGCATCCGCAGCTTCTCTGGGCACCCGGTGCCAGTGGCTCTCCACCCTCACGGTAAAAAATTTCTTCCTAATATCCAATCTAAACCTGCTCTCTTTCAGTTTGAAGCCATTCCCCTTTGTCCTATCACTACACATCCTCATAACAAGTCCCTCTCCAGCTCTCTTGGAGCCCCTTTAGGTACTGGAAGGTACTGGAGCTTTCTCTTCTCCAGGCTGAACAACCCCAGCTGTCTCAGCCTGTGTTCATATGAGAGGTGCTCCAGCCCTCTGATGAATTTCATGGCCTCCTCTGGACTCACTGAATCTTACGTTCTTCATCCTTCTTATGTTGAGGGTCCCAGAGATGGATGCAGCACTCCCGGTGGGCTTTCGTGAGGGCAGAGCAGAGACTGCACCACAGGGCTTGGTGCTGTCAGCAGACTTTCTGGGGGGCCCTAGATCCCACTGCCCATGTCACCAACAAAGATGTTAGATAATTCTAGTCTGCTGAGAAGCAGAGTGCCACGCTCAGTCCCCTGCCCTCAACAAGGGAAAAAGCATATGGATAAAATGCCTCATTTTGCCCAGTAGAACTTTTACACAGCTCAGAGGCTTACTGAAAAACGGTCTCTTTTTTTTTGGCAGGGTATAGACATGAGCTGGCACAGGGGCTGAGATTTTTTGACTCAAGTCAAGTTCCTTCTCTTTACTCTTACAACAAATACATATCTCTTGTATTATAAATAAATTTGGGACTGAAATTTCCGCCTCATTTATTCCCTTTTCCCACAGCAGTTTCCCCGCTCAGGTCTGTGAGGATATACAGCAGCATGCAGAGAGCAGAGCCTGCAGCAATGCACTCATGCCAGACAGAAATTTGAGAGGAAAGGGATGGTGGCTAAAAAAGTCAATATGTGAAGAAAAACAAGTAAATCAGGCAATAGGGATAGAGCAGGAATTGAAAATTCCTACACTCTTAGGGGAGATACTATCTTGTTTTCTCATGGAAGCAGAGAGACTTTCCCTGGCAGCAGCTGTCCTTCACTAGGCATAAAGACCTGTGATAAGATTAAAAGTCCTTTGGCCAATGGACAAAAGAGTAAAGCCATTGCTGCCCCTAAAACCTGCCCCCAGCAATCTATAGGCAACAAGACTGATGTTGGGTAGACAAGTGGGACACATCCCCAGATGATGTGAACGCGTTTATTTCCACAGTTCATGCTCTACCACCCTGGCAGATCTGACCTGTCACAGCTCCAAAAGGCAGGGTGGGAGTTTCTGTTTGGCATGTATGTCAGGAAATGCAGGATTCATTGCTCCTGGCTAAGCAGACACGAGGCATTGGCTTTCCCTTGAGCATGCCATGCCTCAGGCTCCTCAAATGACCTCTTGTTTTGCGAGGCTGAGAAGCAGTGGTGATAACCAGAGATGTCTTTGGCAAAAGAAAACCTTCCTTGCAGAAATATTGTCAGGGAATAATTTTTTCAGATCTCAGTGACCTAAAGAGTGAAGAAAAATCAGTGGACTTTCCTTTCAGACCAATTTGCAAAATGCCTTATTCCACTTTCTCCTCCCCCAAATAAAATGGTGTTATTTACTGTGGGTTTTTCCCAGACAGTCTCTTTACCATGCAAATGATTCATGCTATAGGATTAATTTAGGTAGCCAAAGAGTAAATAAAAAAGTGTAAAACTTTTGTCTTTTTAGTCATAAAACTTGAATAAGCAGTCTTTTCTATAACGGTATAGAAATGAAATCTATGTATGAATATGCACAAAATGCAGAAATTGTTTGGCTGCTTTTCTGGTTTTAGCTATAGTAAATTGATTTTCTTACTGAAATTTCTGTAAAATACTATTCCAATTGTATTCATTTCATTGTGCATCTTCACATTAACAGCAAATTCAAGACTAAATATCTTTGTCTCTGCAATTTTATTCTAACTTCTTTAAAACGAAGTTTTTTCGATGCAGATTTTTGATGACTTAAAAGACTTACAAGCACCTAATAAATGAGTCATTATGCCTTTACTTTTTCTCCACCATCACCAATTCACTGAAAGGGCACAGAAACCAAGGCATTGCTTATTCCTACCTTTCAAGCTGTGAAACACTCTTACAATGCTGCATGAAATCCCAGGTCTGATATGTTTAACACCACCCACAGGTAACAAAAGTTTGTGTGTATGTTTTAATCCCTTAAACAAAGAAAGCTGTTCTAGATTTGTCTCATCATTAACCTAGATGTGAAAACCTGCCTTTTATTGTGAGTAAAATCTCAGCTAGTCAGTCAGAATTTTGTTGATGATTATCACAGATGGACATTTGTCTAACATACTAATTAAGACAAAAGTGTATTTTCCTCCTAGTCTTACTAAAATGAAATCTGAGAAATTATCCTGAGATTTCTGCTTGCTGAGCTTCTTATGTCCTGTCTCTCAAGGAATGGAGAAGCAAACTCTTTTATGTGAATATTTCTTGCTGCTAGAAAAAGCATGCTGCAGATAACTGAAGGAGAGCACAGTAAAATAGTGGATATAAAATCTGGTCAGCCCCCCGGGTCACCATCCCTTGTCACTGTAACCTCTTTGCTACTTTCACCTTAAAGCCAATATTTAAGAACCAGAATTAAAACTAAGAGTATTTAAAGAGATCATATACTAACTGATTATGTAGTTTTAATTAATATATTTTAATCCATTCTTTATCAGAACATCATTATAGACACTCACACTGTCTGACTTATTGAAGACAATTCTGCAGTTGCAACATTGTAAGAACGCCTCTAAAACTATGAGCATTTTCTTCCTGTGATATTTAAAGTTTTTCAGGTTATCAGCCAACAAATTCTCAAGGATGTAAAATAGTTTGTGTGTTTCCACTTTTTCCAGCAACACCTGAAGCTTCATTTACTGATTCTCATTTACAGCACCGAAGAGATAAACTGCAAAGAAGCATCAGATTTGCTCCATCCCTTCAGGTCCAATATTTTTATTCTTATTTCTCCTTTGAAAGCCTGAGGAAGCTGAGCTGTTCACCTACACAGACACAGAGTTACCAGCCTGAGAATGAAGACACTACAGCTGTCTTCCACTAACACTGTGTTACAGTCACTGTGTCTGCAAAGCATGAGTTACATCTCATTTTAAAAAGTGCAGGAAAGTTCAGAAAGGAAAGCAAAAAGGAGGACAGCCACAGAGGAGTGATTCTATTCTTGAACTTTGATCACAAACAGAAAGAAGGATTTTAATAAAGTTCTCAAATAGCAAATAGAAGTTCTAAAGCTTTAAATCAGAAATAGAACATATATTTGTTGCTTCAGTAAAAGCACTCGTCTTAGAATTCTCCCCCTCTTGTGGGGACAACAGATGAGCAAGGAACTTCAAGAATATGGATGAGGAAACACATTGCTGGTAACACTGAGCACATCAGAAGCAAATGGGAAACGACTTTATGTTCAGAAGCAGTTTCTCATGCAACCCATAATCACATCAAAACTTTCTCTACACACAAATGGTAATTGTGCATCATTCTCTGTATGACAAGGCTGAACCCTTTCCCAGAAAGAAATAGCACATTTACCAACCATTCCAAGGGACAAACTGCACATTTTGCTGTTTATCCCATCCTCTCTCCAGACTGAAATTTATTTTCTCTAATAAAACCTCGGTTATAAGGCATCCAAGATTAAAGACCAGATCATTCTTGCCATTGCTAGCCAAAAGTCTTTTATGAGCATTCAGGCAAAGGTTCTGATGGGTTTGATGAAGATTTATACATGTGCTGTCCAATCTTTAGTTATTGTTAAATAAAGATTTTAGCAGTGCCAAAAGCAAACTTAAAAAACAGGCTTGTATCTCATTATCTAATGAGGAAGATCCTTCTTAAAGCTGAAGATCTTATTAAAAGAGTGCAAATCACTGACTTCAGTGGGAAAACTACTTCTGTAAGAACTGCAAGAACAAAACCTGAGACATTTATCAGTGAGAGACTTGGGATTCCAAAAGTCAAGTCAAGTCAATGAGGAGACCTATAGTAACCCAAATTTGCTTTGGATCAGGTTATAGCAATTACTATGATGCTAGGAAGAGGCATTTACCTGTGGAATTTCCCAAAAACCTTAAAAAACCAATCTCCTAATGTATGTTCCAAAATACTCCTTCTGCTTTCAGTGCAGCAACCCTATTCTAGCAAGATTCTTAAGCCAAAGACCGAAAATATAGCAAACTTCCATCATTTTCTCTGTATCCCCAAATATTTAAAAACCCCAAGCTTATTGAAAGATCACTTAATCTGCATAAACTGTTAGACTTTAAGAACAAATTTACACTGGAACCAAAATTAAAACTCTCAATAATTTAACTATCTCATTTCACTCACAGATGCTATTGTTCATAAATCCAGAGATTATCAATTGCAGAGCTCTGGCAACATTTACAATAATAAATATTTCATTCAATATAGCACGTACCTGATTGACACTGAATAGGGTTTCTGCTCTTTATAAATGCTCTGACAGCATTACATGTCAGCAAGATTTTCTCATAGCAATTCTGGATTTGTTTTCCTTCTTTCCTTTATCTCTGATTCTAAAGCAGCTGTGCCCACCACCACTTAGTCATCAGATCTCAAATATGAATCTTTCCAAAGCAACGTGGTGCCTGCTCATCAGTGCAAGGTTACAGGGATACTATCAGTGTTTCCTTTCCCTGTGAAGGCAAGACCTAAACAGAAGTTCCTCCTCCTCCTTTCTGACATAACAAGCCTCTGAATTTGTCGTTCACTGCAGTTAAGGCTCTTACATGATGGAATCATTTTATAAGCCAAGCATTCTCATATGTAGCACAGAAATCTGAAGGTTAATTAACCAGCAATTTCTGGCGCCAAACACTGAGGTTTTTAAAAGGCTAAATCAAACTTTTTATATCTTTGTCACAGGAAAACCTGAAACATAATTAACATTTGCTCTGAAGCAGAAATGTACTCAGACATTTTGGGCAGCACAATAAATAAACTCCTTTGGCATTGTTTTTTAAATATCAGAGGCATAAACACAGACGGGGGGGGTTATTTTTCTTTAATGTAACTTCGTTCATTTTCAAGAAAAGCAAATTAACTGGAACCCATTTGGGGTAATGTCTTTGTTTACTGCATGTTATGGTTTAACCCCAGCCAGCAACTAAGCACCACACAGGCACTCACACACTTCCCCTCAGTGAGATGGGGGAGACAACTGGAACAGTAAAGTGAGAAAACTTGTGGGTTGAAATAAAAACAGTTGAATAGGTAAGGCAAAAGTCTCCCACACAAGCAAAGCAAAACAAGGAATTCATTCACTGCTTCCCATGGGCAGGCAGGCAGGAAAGGAGGGCTACATCACATCTGACAGTGACTGGAAAAGACAAATGCCATCATTCCAGATGTCCCCCTGCTTCCTTCCTCTTCCCCCAGTTTTCTATGCTGAGCATGACACCCTGTGGTCTGGAGTATACCTCTGGTGAGTCGTCCTGGCTGTGTCCCTTCCTAGCTCCCTGTGCAGCCCCAATTTCCTCCCTGGTGGGGTGTTGGGAAGCTTGGACTCTGTGTTAGCCCTGTCCAGTGATAATAAAATCATCCCTCAGTTACCAACACTCTTTCCAGCAAAAAACCAAAACACAGCCCCATACTCCTGATACTATGAAGAAAATTAACTCCACCCCAGCCCAAACCAGCACATTCTCCACTTCTTATCCCATCCCATTTACATCATGCTCAGGTCCTACACATCATCATTACCCATCCTCATTCCCATTGTTTGATATATTTCATAGATAACATTCCCTTAGTCTGTGCACAACCCCTGTGAAACGTCCATAAAACATCCATAAACAATAACAAATGCCCACAAAATGCCCCATGGGTTCATTTAGCCCATGATTTTGTGCTCAATCTGTTATGGTGCTCCCTCAGGACATGAGAGGTGCTGTGTAGTGTGGAGTTACCAGACACCAAAGGCAGCTCAGGTCGGGTGTTTGCTGCAGTTGTAAGGATTGTCCTCCACTGGTTCTGGTGGCTCCTACTATAGCAATTCCCATAGTCATGGGTTACAACAATTTAAAGGTATTTCCATTACAATCTCCACTCCTGATCCCTTTGAGTGAGGTTTTATGATTTAACATTGCAAGGGACTGCTCCCTTTGTTCCTGCTCCAGCTTGAACTTATCCACAAACTGCAGTCACTTAGGGTTGGACCTGCTCCAAGTGGAAGTGCTCCAGCATGGCCTCATGCACAGCCACTGATGCTTCACGACGTCCCTTCTCCAGTGTGGATGCATCTTTGGGGTACAGTCCCTTCACAGGTCCAGCTGCTGTGGCACAGACACAACCACGGCCACAGATGCTTTGAAAGGACCTGCTCTGACAAGGGCTTATCCACGGCCACTTTGGAGTATCCTGCTCCCATGTGGACTCATCCATAAGTCACTGTCCCTTCTACTTGAGCTCACATTGGAGTTCCAGCCTGTCCAGTGCAGCAGCAGCACAGGGACAGTGGTGATGGCCCCAGCACCTGCCAGCCCTGGGACATTGCTGTGGCCATTCCCAGGATATTCCCAGGCAATGAAGAGGGACGTGATCACCACCTCGGCACTACAGCAGCAGGCAGGGCACAGAGCAGCCACTAATGAGCACCAGATGCTAATACATGGTCAGGCAAGGGAGCCAAATCAACAGCTAAACAGCACTGATCGCTATAAATTTGATTTAGTACATCCCAACACCACCCAGCTGCTCACTCCCTCCTCCCTGGTGGGATTGGGGAGCAAATCAGAAGGGTAAAAGTGGAAAAACTTGTGGGTTGAGATAAAGACAGTTGAACAGGCAAAGCAAAACCCACACACAGAGGCAAAGCAAAACAAGGAATTCATCACTTCCCATGGGCAGGCGTTCATTACGTGTAACAGTGCCTGGGGAAGCAAAACACATCACTCCAAACATCCCCCTTCTTCCTCAGCTTTATGTGCAGAGCATGACACCTTATGGTCTGGAATATCCCTTTGGTCACTTGAGGTCAGCTCTCCCTGCTCTGTCTCCTCCAAGTTTCTCCCACATCCCCAGGCTACTCACTGGTGGGGTGAGAAGCAGGAAAGGCCTTGAGACTGTGTAATGAAAAACCTCTTCTCAACAAGAACTGAGACATCCATGAATTATCAGCACTGTTTCCAGCACAAATTCAAAGCATAGCCCATGCTAGCTGTTATGAAGAAAAATAACTCTACCCCAGCCAAAACCAGTATACTGAGTTAACATTTACCAAAAAACCACACCAAACCAAACCAACACAAAACCAAAAGCAAGCAAACAACAACAACAACAAAATCACAGAAATTGAACACAGGCAGCAAGGTCCATTTCTCAATTATCCATTGCCATGTCTTTCAAAATGCTTGATTACTGGCAGAGCATTAATCTAATTTACTCAAGAGAAATTAACATGCTTATAAATTTGGATAAAGCCTCATGTTAATTCATCCTTGCATTTTGGATGCCAAAACACCTTCAAGTCTACACAACTTTCCAAAACTACTTGTCAGAGTGAGGAGCTGAAACAGCTCTGCACCCTTTGCTATCAACAGCTTCTCTGCAAGCACAGCCAGGACCAAACCAAGGTAATATTATTGTCCACTCAGTCAGCCCCTCCTATAATTACTTTATGCTAATGCAATTTTTCTCAGTATCAGATTTGTCTCTACCTTGTTTCTCTGTGCTTTCCTTGAGCCTCCTTGACTCCTCTCATTACTATTTTGCAAGTCCAAACACTGCTGCTTTTAATTTGAATTTCCTTTTGTTTTAACAGATAAAGCCTTTTGAAAGCTACAGGGGATTTAAATGCCAGTGCTTTTTTGATGATTAGTTCTTATATGGAGTGTGACCTGTGTCTATGCAATCCTGTTTATGTCTAAGGACAAGGTCATGTTCCCTGCCACCATCAGGGCTGATGGGACAAATAATAAAGGTTTTCTGCTAAACACTAGAGAAGTGCACCTTAGGTTTTGTTGCACATGTAAGGGCTGCATTCCCCTCACATCCTGACATAGCCCCTCAACAATCTGTACCAGACCCTGGTCCTGCAAGTCTTTTACTCTAAATACCTGGGTACCAAATAAGCATTGGTAGCAGCTTATTTACCAGCAGAAGTGGTTACCTGTGGATTGTATCTTTCCTCTCCATTCAGATCTTCACCCAGTTAGGAGCCACAGCTATTTTGGGTAATATAAACAAATCCCTTCAATCAAGGAAAATTTAGATTGTTTTAAAGATTTTACGTGTTAGATAACCAAATGGAACAAAGAGTAACTAGATAAATGACCAGAACAGGTTGGCAGCAGACAAAGAAAAACAAGTCAAGTTCTCTTCTCTCTCTTTTATATATATATAATGTAAATTAATATTTTCTAAAACAATATAAAATGAAGGCTTTTAATTAATGTATTTTCCACTTAGGTTTTTTTTTCGGGGGGGGTGTCAAGATAGGAGTTCCCACACATAGAAAGGGATGATAAGACTCCAAGCTGCAGCAGTTTGTAAGTGGAGAAGGACCTGCCTAGCAGACATGGGGAGCAGCTACAAGGAGCCTTGAGGCAATACACAAGAAAAAAAAAAAATCCAAATCAGATGTAGTTCAGGATGTTACACCCCCCTGTGTGTCCAAGTACATGAAGGAAAATACATTAGTGCCAACAGATTCAAAAAGCAGTTCCTTTAGACAAAGGTGGTTAGAGAATAAAATGGGTAAATTTATCTACTTGATAACACAGGCCCATCCCTGATGACTGTCTTATCTCAGACAGAAAGTAACTCATGTCATTATCACCTAAAATTACTGAAGGCTGAGCAGCTCCTGGGACCACAGCACACATTGTGCCCATTCTATGGTGTGCACTGTCCATAAAATCCCCAGAAAAGCACTAAGTTTTCTCCTCAGCACTCCCACTATATTTAGCACCCCAGGTCTCACAGTCACGACTTGGCTGTCCAGCATATTCACACTATATAACCAATTTGAAGAGTGGCTTAACTTGAGGATTCACCTAACAAAGAACGTTTTTACCACCCCTCACAAGTTTTAGAGGTGTTATAGTAAAAGGATCACTCTGAAGGAGGAGTGAAGAAGCAGGGCCAGAGCAGAACTGCAGAAAGAATCTTCTTGGACACTGTTCATCAGTGGTTACAGGTTCTTACATACCTCATTAAATTGCTGTGGCATTCTCCTTAAGGACACTTGCTGATAGCTGTAAAAAAGCTCCACATTTATCTCACATATGCGTAAAATGATGTAGATTTTAAGAAAAAGAAGGATGTAATATTAAATTTGCAGAAATAAATAACACAATTATGCCTAAAAGAATTCAAAGGAAACTACCCATCCCTGTGTTATCTGGTGCAAAGGTATATTCTCATCCCCTGTGAGTACCCAGTGGGTGAATACCTTGCTTTGCTGCCACAGCTTCTACCCCAGTACCACACAGAAGAAAACAACTAAAGTTTTAAATTCTTTAAATATAAAATTATTGCAACATTTATTAGGATTGAAGATTGCTGCAGTATTTTATTCTCTTTTCAATTAGCTGCAGTCTTGGGAGGAGACAACTAGAGTTAAAGGCTGAAAGTCACTGGCTGAGAACGTGGAACTTGTGTTTCTTGATTCTGTGCAAGAGAGAACTTTCTCTTCCTCCAGTTTACCTCATCAAATACACATTCAACATAGGTCATTTTGGATTCAAGCTGGCTTTTAAATGTAGAAACCCTGAGTTTCCAGAGACTCAACATGGAACTAAAACATCTATATAAATCATACATGAAAAAACCAGAGGCCTCCATCTCAGACATACAGTACAGGATATTACTAAAGAGGAGGCTTGGTCTCTTGGGTCCAAAGAATTTCCCCCACTGCCACAGCTCAAACTCCCTTCTGCCCTCTGTTAAGTCTTTCCAGATACATCCCCCAGCCATGGCTCTTGGCTTTACAGCAGATTCCTCTATCTTCCCTTGGTCTCCCTGGCCCTGAATATACTGCTAGAGTAGGACCTGTATGCAGACATATTAGTCCTGAACTAGCAATTAAACTAATACACTAAACTATTACAAATAAATATTGCTTTTCTTCTGAGATCCTAGCTTACTGGCAGGGGTTATGAAGGAGGCAACGCTGCTTCCCCAAAACCAAAAGCAAACCTTGTTTCTCCAGCCTTTCTGCTGAGAAGTTGCTGCATTGAAATGACAGAAACAAAGCCCTTTCATACAAACATTTCAAACCTAAGCTGTTTATTGCCAATACACAGCCATGGTCAGGTCATGGAAAAGGATTTTGTTTCTTGCTGTCGTGGAAATAAATATTCATTTCCTTTTCCTCCTTTTCACCTACCTCATATGCCTCCAGGGCCCCAACCTGCTACTTTTTCCCTAAAGGAATTCCTCCCTATACACCACAGGACTAAAGGCAATGGATTCATTTCCCATGTACCCCACAGTTACACTAGTCAACAGTATTTTTTGAGGAGGGTTTTAGTCATTCCTCTTCACTTAATCCAGTTACATTTAGTCTACTAGTCAAGTTTAGGAAAAAACCCCAAAAACATACATTATAGTGTAGGAGTCCTTGGAAAAGGCTGCTCTTCCCTTAAAGCCACAAAGAATCAGCAGAGAGAATTAACAACCTCACAGACACCTGGCAGGTGACAGAAAACGTGAACCATTCAATTCCAGAAGATAACAGCTAATGTCATGCTCCTCTTTATGAGATCCGTTCCACCTGTACTTGCAGATGACTGCTGCCTCCTCTGTTTGCAATGATTTTACCAGAAAGGGGGCAATGGGAGGGGAGAGAATAGTTGGGGCAAGACAGATCAGGCCTGCTGGCTTTAAGCAATCACTAATGAAGAGGCTTTGGGGCAGGGGTGATATGTAGTTGGTCACACCCACTGCTCTTCAATGGTTCTTTAACAGAAACCCACAACAGCTGTTCTGAATTCAGTCTCTCTTACAAGACAACGAATATACTGAAGTAAGCTGAAATACATTTTCTGTCCACAGCAGATAACCCGAACCTAACTAGCAAAGCAAAGTTCAAATGCAGAAGGTGATGCCAGCAGAACAAGAGAAAAGAGAGATTTACAGAGGCACCTGAAGTGGCTGAGAGGCTCCCAAGGTTTTTACAACAATTGAAGCAATTGAGCTTTATTCTTTGATCTTTGCAGGTACTTAAAAACAACCTGCCACCTCAAAGACCACAGTGGTGAAACTGCTGTTTCTCTTTTCAGTGTCACCACAAAGAGGTAGATAAAGAACCTGGTAACTCTAACCACATATCTTTTTAATGTCCAGTTTTCTAAATCAGATCTCATTTTGCAGCAAATTTAGTTCAATTTTCCCTCAAAACTCATGCCTTCAATGGCAGCAGCTACTGGCAGAAGTTGGCTTGGACATCTCCTCCTGACAGGTCACTGCCATCACCAGCAGCAGTGTCTCTGTCTCACCTTCTCAGGACCACATGGTCCTTCCCTGTCCCTCATGCTGGCTCTGGAGCTCCCCTGATCCAGGGGAAGCCACTTCAGCTTGGGAACTTTGCAGGAAGCCATCCCAGCAAAAGGAGAGGGAGGGAGGGAGGGGTGGTTTTTCTTCAGAATTGCTAGGAATTTAGGCAAAGTCTTCAATTCAAATGGGATTTAAATGTAATAGAAGATTAGAGAAAATATGCTGCCAATGTATTAGCAGAGAACATGTCACCTATTGCTTTGCTAAAGGAATCAGACGATACACAGCATATAAATGAAGACTGTCCTGGTGAGCTCAGTTCCAATCTACCATGGTTTTAATCTGAGTGCTCATGAATCCATTTTTTAATGAGTGATTGTTTATGGTCTAGTTCTGTTCTAAGCCCATGCTTCTGTACTATGTGGGGTCTGCAGTCATCTCTCTCTGACTGTTTATTTGCGGAATACACGTACACCACTTGTTCTTTGATCAGGGAAATAATCATTTGGAAGTTACTTTTATTCTTCCAGAAATATTTTTTACAAAAAAAGCAATTTTTGTTTTTCTCTCAAGTTCATACTAAAGCACTCCTCCTTTTGGTTGACTCCTTCCTTGCTTATTTTGATCACACACCCATCCACAAGGAGATCAACACTTCCACCTTTTACTTGCATTCAGAGTGGTCTCTGAAGTAGCTTTCCATGTTCCAATTATTGTTAAATAAAGGGGCTCACCATTGTTCCCACTTTCTGCTAGAATGGAAAGCAACTAGCACACCCATCAGCCTAAAGAGATTTTTAACAAGAAAGAGGTGGAAAGCAAGAAGCAACAATGGTTCATTTTCAAAGGGCAGCTTCCATCTGAGAGTCCAATAATGCAGAGTGCCCTTGAAAGGATCGGGGCCTGGACACATAAAATCAATACCTAAAAATGAGAGAAACCTGACATTTTAACCTTAATCTCTTTCTGACACTTTCCTCATGTACAAGATGAAGAGCAAAGCTCTGAGGGATCCTCATATGAAACAAGGAAGCAGGAAGAAAGTTGGGAAAGGATATTCACAGAATCCACAGGATTGTGAATACTGAACACAGCAGAGAGAGCAGTCACTTACTTCTGCTGCACCAGTCATAAATACAATAAAAAAAGCCGTCAAAAACTAGAAATGGTGGGTGCAGTTGAATGCAAACAGCATTCCTACTTATCTCTCAAAGCTATTTTATCTTGAATAACCAAAAAAATAATGAACATTAGCGACATCTCACTAGTTAATTTCCTATTTTGTCAATCTCTGCCTGGGCAGCATTGCGAAGAGATGTAGTAATAGTGATGGTAGGAATTAGGAAGGAATAGAATAGGCCTCTCAATAGAAGCCCATGCCTGAACAAATTTTACACATGAAATAATGACTCTATTCGATTGTTCTATACAGATGAAATATTCATAACATGCAAACTAAAACCATCTGGCTAATACACCTCTTTGGAGATATTTACAGGGGAAAAAACCCCAGAAATGTGCATGTACGAAGACACAGTCAAAAGAAACAAGATAAAATACATCCAGTCTAGGACTAGTGGGGAAATTGCCAAGAAGACAACACCAGAGCCGGATACCTGAAGACATCAGAAATGGATTAGGGGAGAAGTACGAGGATGAAAGGAACAGATGTTCACCAGGTTGCTTTTCTTTTTGGTGATTCTGTGTGTGAACTAGAAAACAAAATTCTAATTCTCCTGTCTCCCCCATCCCTACCTGAGGCATCCTCAAATTTATTCCAAAGGTAGTTATATATATACGGATATAAAATCGTTCCTGGCAACATTTCAATCTAGCAGACATTGAGCACACTTAAAAAGAGCCCCACAGGCATTTACTGTTCAAACATATTTAGAATTTACCATATTATCCCAGCTTGTTTAATTTTAGAGAAGACGTTTGAGCTTCTGCACAGCACACACCACTTCCTCACTTCACTGATGGACAATGGTTTTATGCAATTGTATGCAGAGGGATAAGAAGAGGAAAATTTGCTGGTTTGGGCTGGGGTGGAGTCAATTTTCCTTATAATAGCTGGTATGGGGCTGTGTTTTGGATTTGTGCTGGAAACAGTATTGATAATTGATGGTTTTCAGTACCATGGAGCAGTTCTCCCACAGTGTTGAGGCTTTTTCTGCTCCTCACCCCATCCCACCAGCAAGGATGCTGGGGGTGCAACAAGGAGCTGAGGAGAGACTCAGCCAGCACAGCTGACCCAAACTGACCCACGGGATACTCCAGACCATGTGGCATCATGCTCAGCATATAAAACTGGGGGAAGAAGAAGGAAGGAGGAGACATTCAGAGTGACAGTATTCGTCTTTCCAAGTCACTGTTACGTGTGATAGGGCCCTGCTCTCCTGGGGATGGCTGAACATCTGCCAGCCCGTGGGAAGCAGTGAATTAATTCCTTGTTTTGCTTTGCTTGTGTGGGTGTCTTTTGCTTTCCCATCAAACTGTCTCTATCTCAATCCATGGGTTTTCTCACCATTACTTTTCTGATTCTCTCCCCATTCCACCAGCTGGAGGGAAGAAAGAGTGAGCAAGTGGGGATGTGTTGGCTGAAGTTAAACCTCAGTCCTGCTGAAACTCCAGCAGGTGCAGGAACTGGGAGATCTCTCTCTGTCACAGCTGACTTGCTGTTGCTGCTGTGCACCAGTCACAAATCCAGCCAGGACCCACACCAGGGCTAAGGTGCCTCAGGGACACTCTTGCGAGCCAAGGTGGCAGATCTTCTCTACAAACACTTTGAAAGGCACCAGCCTGTCTTTGGCAGACACCCCTCAAGATTGATGACTATTGTATGAGTACCAGAGAGAACTGATGAATACTCCTGGTTAATCCACTCTCCTTCAAATCCTAAACTCTATTTTTTTTAAGTGTGCTCAGTACTGAAAGAAGAGCCTGCAATTCTGGAGCAGACAGATTTCTATACAATTTATTTGCTCAAATTATTTCTGCCAGCGTCTTCTGCACTCTTGGAAGAAGGAGAAAGCGCCGGCATAATGCAGGATCCTTTTGTGTAATTTACATAGTTAGTTTCTAGTTGATATTTAAACTAGTTCTTGCACATGCATTGTATATTCTGCATCGCTGACCAGCAAATTGCATTCAGCACCTAATTTGTTAAATGGTTTCCACTGTCAGGAGAATGTTCCCTCTGTAATAGTGATATTTTAACCTGTCAAAAAAATGATTAGACTAAAACATCTAAGTAAATACCATAAACTACCCAATAACATCAAAAATTGAAGATGTACAAAGGCTATCCAATTACTCTGGAAACTTCTAAATTTTCAGGTAACAGAACTCATTTTCTGCTTGAATGAGTAATCAAGGAAATATAATTTTCTTTTATCTTGATCATGGTATATGGCACAGCCTAAGGACAGGAGCATAAAATGGTCTATTACATTTTCTTTATTAGTGTTGAAAAAATCATTTTCAAAACTATTTCAGTGATTCTTTTCTGGGAATGTAACCTCCTTTCTATGTATTTTTATGACCTGCCTCTAAATTCTTAGCTGCGTGAAGCTGTTACTGGTGGAAGGGCATGGTCTCTCTGAGAAGGCTCTGTGGAAATAGACTGTTTTACCATGATGTAGCATGCAGTAGGTCTGGACTTGCCTACCACTTCTTCAGTTACATTTTTGGGAAGAAAAAATATATGTATTAGACCTACATTTAATAGACTTCATTATCTCCTGACTATACCTTGCACTCATTTTGATTTTTACTTCATTTTAGTTCCTTCCAATTTCCCATACTGTGAAAAGCAAATTAGACAATACATACAACCATTAATTGGAAAAGTACACTGTAAATATTTTCCATGTAATGGAATATGAGATTTTAATCTATACACAACATTGTTTAAATGACTTTCTGAACTGTGAGTCTTTCCTCGATGCCTTATAAGTGATCCTAAAATATTCCACATGGTTTGTAATCCCCAGGTTTCTCTCTTGAGAAGCAACTTTGCATCTCTTCCAGTCATCATTATCCACCTGAACCTGAAGATGCCACCAACCTAACAAAAAGGCTGCTTGAAACATAAAATTAAACATGCATATGTACACAAACATCTATATGTATTTTTCACTTGCTTCTATATATTTAAACATACAGTTCTGCAGAACAAAACCAAAGAAATCCACCTGGGAGTTTTCACATATGAGAGTTACTCTGTGTATTGCAAATAAGAGCAGAGCCATACATAGAATATCATCTTCTGTTTTGATCTCTTGAAATTAGTGCCCATATCATCACAACTCTGATTTTACTGAATGTATTTCCTAGTTGCTCTGATGCCAGAGAACCCAACAGCTGAAAGTTCTAATTCTCCAAGTAACTGCAACTCTGTATTACGCTATGCATCTAATGTTTGCATCTGATACAAGCAATGCATTGGTATTAAAGCACATTTTCTTCGTAACATATTCTGTGAAGCCAGGATGCTGTAGTGAACCACTGAGCATGATTACTTTCCCAGCAATGTGCTAATAATAGCAGTGGTATGAAAGCAGTGAGACTGTTACTAAAATAATTTTTAATAAAAGATCAAAATTGTTTTTAATTAAACCTCTAAAATTGTTCTTTGTTCTGTTTTTTTAAACTCTCAATAAACCAACTCCGGATTGCTTTTTAAAGGAACAATACAGTTCTTGTGACTCCTCTCTTACAAACAGTTCTTTTGTTCAGTTTCTGCAATGTATTCTAACCCCTTCTGTGACAAAACTCATTCTTTCAGGTTGCTGAAGAAGTCACTTAAAAACTCCTTAAGCTACCATCATTTGAACAGAGAGCCAACTTGCATTAACTAGAGCACCCAAAACCTGTTGTTAAGGTTTTAAAGAGTGTCTTAAAAGACCTTAATAATTCACTGTAATAGCAATACAGAGAAAAAAAAGTACCTGGCTCTTTTTTTCCTCATCTTGCTATTTCTTCAAGTGCTCTTTTGGCCAAGTGCTGCTCATCAGTGACTGCTTCCAACATATGTTGTCTTCATATTTTTCTATTTCATTGCCTGTGGAGACTTGATCTGTTTTCAAACTGACCATCTTTCCAGATACTTCTTTTTCCCTAGCCTTCTAAAATCCTTCCAAAACACTTACGGTTCTGCTGTGATTCTTCTTCTGCAAAATACATTTGAAAAATAAAGGAAATAAATCAGAAAATGCATTCAAACTTTCAAATTGTGAACAAGAAGATAAGTTCCCCAAGCTAGTGGCTTTGTCAGACAGATCTGTGGTGTAATTAATCCAATAAGCTGTTTAATGTGGAAAGAATGGGATGGGGCATATCTGCAAATGATTATCTAAATTTTGTGGAAGATGCAGGTGTTGGAAGAAACAGCTGTACCTATGATTTGCTTGAAGCACCTGTGGTCACATGGAAACATCTTGTTCCAGCTAATACAGATTTGGGTTAAACTGTTAAAACTGCATCAGCTGATAACTTTTGTGCACTGCTCTAACTTGGGTAACATTGTTCTCAGTCATCTGACTTGAAAATAACTGTAAAAAATTGCCTTGATGCTACTGTGTAAGCAACCTGCAGCAATATCCTCTACCCAGTCAGTAAAATAGGATTGCTGTACCTAATGTTCAGATTGTAAATTGAGGCTGTAGATTTGACACCATCCTTTCACTGAGCTGTTCCTGAAGTTTCTCAGCACCATTGTGAGTTTTGAGCTTCTGAGAAACTTTCAGCATTGAAACAAACTTGTTTCCCTTTGCCTCTCTCAGGCTGATTAAATTTCCTCTGGTATCTCTTCACATGCTGTTCTGCACACTTATTTCCTTTCCCCCAAAGGAAACCTTCCCCATTTTACAAGAATTAATTTTATAGAGCATGTAGCCTGAAAAGCTTTAATTCCTACTGTTTACATTACCTAAGACAAAGACTGATGAACAAGTTTGAATGAAAGGGAAGGATGGCACAGTTTCTTCTCAACACACCTACATTCTTATTCCAAAGTGCTGTCATGAACGTATGAATTGACTGTTTCGGTGACAGTTAATGACTTTTTGTGATGTTTGGTAAGTAAACATCAGTAGAATTGTTTCTGAGTACTGAAAATACCCTAGTGCTCCATCAATCTCTGAGTGAAAAAAGCAGTCTGTTGCTCTTGTAAAACAGTAGGAAGACCCAAGTCCCCCATGATGAGGCTCACCAGGAAAATATTGCCAGAGACCTGTGTGAGATCCATGTCCGCTGTGCTCCCTCCCTACTCTCAGATGAGATTATCAAAGATGGGAGTTTTTTTCAACTCAACTCACCAGATTTTTCATCTGATGTTTGCTTCAAGAAAATTTGCATTAATATATGGAAGATATTGTTGCCTTTACTAGTGCTTTGTGGCCCAATATTATGTCTGAAGTACTTGCAGATCAAATTTACAGATTTCTGTACCCTGTAGGAAGAGTTTGTAGTGGAGAGAGGAATACATATTTGAATTTTTAATGTTAACTAATGAGTATTCATCTCAACGGATTATGTTTCTGCTCAGTCAGTTATTGCATAGCTTCCCATGGAATCACAGCAACTGACACAAGATTGCAACCTCCTAATAACAGTAATTCATCATCCTAAAATAGGAGGAATCAATCACATTGGATTTTGTATGTGAAGCTGAAAATTTACACTAACTTTCCCTGTAGGTTAGATGTGCAATTAGTAGTGACAGACAGAGTCTGGTCTTGTTCATTAACATGTTCCACTTTTTCCAAGAATGCCAGAAGAACCCAGAGCACTGATAAACTCAACTTCCTTATCTTCAGCATCCACCACCTTTCTTCTACTTTGTGTTGTGCAGAAAACATAACAGGAAACAGCATAATTTTTTTCCATTGCTGTAGCCAAGGTTACTAAGAAATCAGCTATCTTTTGAAATCTATTTAGAATCCCCTTGCCTTCAGGGCACATTATCTCAGATTCCATGTACAGGGACACGGATGGTGTCTACTGTATCTATAAGGAATGTCATCATAGCTCTAATCCCAAAGCATCACACAAGAAACAGAAATACCTCAATTCTATTTGATTATTCAGTTAAATTGAGTTAACAGCTGTACCTAGGCATAAAGAATATAATCAGATGTTTCTTTACACTCTGTACAGCAGCAAAGGGAAGAGAGAAGATGGATACTGCCAGAAGAATCCTGAAATCAACATAAGTACCACATGTATTTATTTCTTGTTTTCCCAGAGACCCATGTGTAACATCCTAGAAGAAACGGATTTATGTGATTGGATAAAGCATCAGAGAAATTAATAGGCAAGAGAAATTAGAAGAGTCATGAATAATAATTAAAAGAAGCACTAAGGGAAAGAACATAATGAAAAGAAAGAGTGACTTCCCAGGTTATTTGCTCACCGGGCTCTTCTTCTGCCTTGTTAAAATCTGCCACTTCTCCCAGGAAGTGTTGAGTGTTTTTAAACCCCCAGGAAATCTGAGAGCTGCCAGAGTCATAAGAGCTGGTCCCTTCCTGCTTTCTGCCCAGTGTCACTGCCTCATCAAGGCTAAATAAAGTTTAAATTAGTCAGCAGGGTGTCAGGGCTGCTATTCCCAGAATTAGACAGTGCCTTTCACATGGCCCACTATTCTTTCTTTTTAGTCTTGTTCTCTCATTTTAATCTTGTTCTTGTATGCAAATTTTCTTCTTCAAGCTTCCTTTTCCCAATGTTTCAAATTTTTGAAGTACATCTGCAGCTTTACAAGTTGTTCTCAGAGCCCTGTGGTAGGGATGTCACTGCTATCCTAGATATCAGGTTAGTGACAAATTTTTTTTTAGAAAAACTGAATAATGTAGGTCATTTGGTCCAACTCCACTGCTTAAAGCAGTTACATTAGGTTCCTCAGCACAGTTAAATCCTGAGTGTCTCCAAAGAGGTTCCAGAACCCCTCTGGTATGCTTGTAACAGTGGTGGTTGGGTCTCATGATGAATTTTTCTCTTTATATCTGATTGGTGTTTTTCTTGCTGCAATTTCTTTCTGTTGTTTCTTGTCCTTTCCATGTTCACATGAATGAAGAGTCTGGCTGTGTTTTCTAGTGGGTGTTCATAGATGCATTTGAATTGAACAGATCATTCCTTTCTCTTCTTCAGGCTGAAAAATTCCTGCGCAGTTGGTTTTTCCAGGCACCAAGACTAGGCAGGATGGGGCTCTGAGCAGCCTGGTCTAGTGGAAGCGGTCCCTGCCCATCATTGGAATGAGATGATCTTTAAGGTCCATTCCAACTCAATTCATTCCAGGGTTCTGTGATAATTTGCTCCTTCCTTTTAATCATCTTGGTGACCATTTGCTGGGCTTGGTGTAGGGTGACTCCAGGGCTGCAGCAATCCATCAGTTTTCTCCGGTACTGGACACTGGTTCCTTCATGTCCTCCCTCCTTCAGGCTGTTCACCTCTAAGAACATTTACAGACTATGTTCCTTGTGAACAAATCCATGCAGGAAATGCTATCATGGGAGCTTTTTGCCACCACTGATAATACTTCAACAGGGCAGTGCAGAGGATGCCCTGCAGAAGGGTCAGTCCATGTGTGCCTACATCCAGCTTTTGCTCACAAAACTGGGCAGCTCAGTGATGAAGGGATTGCAACACTTGCCAGCTAACTAATAATTCCTCACCTGAGTCTATATTTCATGAGGCACTTTGGTAGCCATTTGCTGCCCGATGCTCATTAGCAGCAAAGTGAGAATGCTTCCCTGCAAAAACACTGCACAAAAGAGCTGTGCCTTTATTAATCTGCATTTGCAAGGTGGGGGAGAGAATATCCAAAGTACTCCTGCATTGCTCCAGAAGACAAGGAGCTCAGAAATAGTGGACTGAAGCAGTGAGAGAAATAGTGGAGTGAAGCAGTGAGGGAAATCAACTACCCATTATTTTACTTATTCTGCCTCAAAGCAGTCATCACTTTATCAAATACTTTGTCTGTACTATATATTCAAAATAGCTTCAGTAAGTACAAGTTCCAGGGGCAGCTAACTGTGACAACTTGGTGTTTCACACAGCCTTCATCCCCAAGGAGCCCCAACCTCTCTGATGTGGCCAGCTGGTTTCCAATAGGTCTGTATGAAGCTGCCATCTGCAGTACAGGCAAAACCCAAGGAAAATAAAACCCTTCACGATGTTTCAGACTGGCTGTCCAATATTTAACACTACAGGCAGTATCTTCCTGGTTACCAGCAACTTACATTGTGCATTCTGAAGATAATTATTTTTAATTAAGGGAGAGCAGACATCATGTGAATTTGTGTAGGAGTGCATTTTATTCTAAAATTTCACAGAAAACTGGCCATGGGTTTGTTTTTAATTTAAAATTTTTGAGAACAACAGCAAATGCAATAGATTAAATGGCAAAAATATTTCTAAATGTCTTATCTCTAGCATGCTGTCATCAAGATTATGTTACACAATTACTTGTCTGTTTCTTTTATAATACAGTGGGGAAGAGGAGGCAAAGAACTCCAAATAATCATTGAGAAAAATGTTATTTAAATATTTACAGGAAAAATATAATTAGTGAAGGGATTGTTCCACAATATGATAGAACTAAAATAAAATCACTGACATTTCACCAGCTGTGAACATTATTATTCTAGACTCACAAAGTATTTTTTAAGGAGACATTTTTAATTTAAGGCAAAGTGATTCGATTACATGCTTACATCTATCTCTTCCCTAATGTAAGGCATATGTCATTTGAGAGCAAACAGTATCTGAACTGACCTTATGATTGATTCTACAAATTGTTTTTAATCCAAAAACTACAAGGAAAGGGAATAAAGTATTTTTTTGAGGACACTAAAAGAAAGCAACAGAATGGGGTAAAAACTGGTGGTAGGAAGGGAAAGAAAGGAAATTTCCTGACTTCTAGGAAAAAACAAGAAGACTGAATGGTTTCCAATGAAAGGAATTAATTTATTGTAATATTTTTATCAAGTGTTTTCGGGAAAAATTAATTCAGCATACCTTTCCTTCATAATCTGTGACATTTCACTAGAGATGAATTTAGCCCATTGTTACTCAGGGTCATTCCAAAAACTAGTAGGGCAGACATTTGGAGACTAAGCATTTTTCAACAGAATGATGTGTCACGCAGGATATATCGCTTTCAGATTTATCAGAAAGTCTGGAGAGCAGCAGGGATGTCTGCCACATCTGTGTAAAGTCACTGTGTTCAATCTGAATCTCATATGTGGGAAAAAAGCAGGTAACAGAACTGCTGTAGCAGGTACAAAGGAAGCCTGAAAAGCAAGAAAGCTTCACTGAAGTAAACATCTCATATTCTACTCAGATCTTGGTCTTAGTTTTTCTCAAAACACAGGTCTATGAAACAGTTTAGATCTGGCCACTGCTCATAAGCTAATTCTTTAAACAGCTGGAAGTTCGTTCTTCCAATGTTCAGAGTCCTGCCTCTGCTCCTCACCAGGCCCGTGTTCCTCAGGACCACAAACTCCCCCAGGGCACAGTCTCTACAGCCCAGGCTGCTCCACTCTTAACTTCTGAGGAGCTTATTTCTGTGTGTGAGCACCAGGTCCAGCAACACTTCTCCTCTGGCAGTATCTGGACCAAGAAGTTGTCCTCAACACTCTGCAGGACTCTCCCGGATTGCTCACAGCCAGCTGTGCTGCTCTCCCAGTAGACAACCCAGAGGACTGAAACCCCCACCAGGTGAGATCTTGAGAGTGAGATGCTTCTGTAGCTGAAATGAGAGAACGAACAGGGCCCGCAGGTCAGACCCCTGGAGCAGACCCCAAGCATAAGGTGCCCTCTCTTGGTCTGGTCTTTGATTTGTGCCCACAGGCTCTCAGCCTGTTCCTGGCTGTTTCTCAGACACAGCTCTTCACAATCAATCCATTCCTTAACACAGAGCACAACACACACACACCTCCTTCCCAGCCCAGCTCTGTAAATACACCTGTTTACAGGTATTTCCCTGCTGCCTCCTAAAATGTTGGTGTTTTCTGGCTCCCCTCTGACACATGGGAGTACATCCCCTTTCCCTGCCAAATCCAATTTAAAGGTCTGCTTCTAAGTCCAGCCAGAAGGTTGTAGCCAGGTGGGGGTTGGTCTCTTCTCCTAGGTAACAAGTGATAGGACAAGGAAACGGCCTCAAGTTGTACCAGGAGAGGTTTAAGTTGGATACAAGGAAAAATTTCTTCCCCAAAAGGGTTATCAAGCACTGGAGAACAGGCTGTTCAGGGAAGCGATGGAGTCACCATCCCTGGAGGAATGTAAAAGACATGTGGCACTTGGGGACATGGTATAGTGGTGGCTCTTTTACACTTGCACCAGGGAGACAACTGGCAATTTGTTTCATTTACAGCTTTGGGGGGGTCTGCCCACTTTGTGCAGAGAGCCAGCCCCTGGGACCTCATTCCTCAGGAGGGTTTGCACTTGGTGTGATGATGCCCAGGACCTGCTGAACTGGGCAGGACAAAGGCTGGGGCTTCCAGCTGGGTGATGTCACTCTGGTGGCTATGACATCACTGGGGACAGCTCACAATGGGAGCTGTCCCCAGGGCCATTGCCATCTTGTCAGCCAGGAGATGAGGGCTCTGGTGGTTGTGACATCATTGGGGACAGGGCACAATGGGACCTGTCACCAGGGACATCCACAGGCAGCCTCAGCCCCACTGCTACTGGACATGGGCAACTGGCAAGTCATCATGCAGGGGGAAGGCTGGGCTGGATGGGGGACCAGGGTGATGCCCAAGGGTGTTTCTAACCCAGAGGGAGAGCTGAGTGCCCCGAGAGACTTTGAGGATGTTCTTGGTGCCCTCAGCTCCCTACTCCCTCCCACCCTGATGAGCCCCCTTTCCTTTCACCTCCTTCAGGCCATGTGCTTGGTAGCGACGTTGTTTCTGCTTCTGCTGGCTGTCCAGCCTGTCCTGAAGCAAGATCCCCTGAAAGATGTGGCTATAGCCAGAAAGATGCTGGAGCGTGAGCTGTATCTTCGTCAGGAGATGCTTCGCCTGCTCCAGGAGATTGAGGAGAGCGCAGAGGAAGACACGCTCCTTTCCACATTGCAGTGGCAGTGTCTGTTTTGGACAGCTCTAGCAGCCCTGGTTTTGGTCACTGTGGTCTTCTGGATAGCCAGGCCAGGGGTGCTTCATGAGCCTCCTCAATTATTCACAGCCCGCTGCTGTGGTCTCCCACGGGATGTCTCTGAGTTTGAAATCAAGCTGATAATTGGTGAGGAAAAAGCTTCTGGGAGATGAAGCAAGAAAGCGTCATCAGCGCTATAGTCCATGATTCTTTGAATCATTTGTGCACCTTCACAAGGTTAAACAGATCTATGCAGAGCCAGAAGGCACAGGTTTCTACGTGGTGGCAGTGGTAATCTGCCAACAGACTCCTCTCTTTGGAATAATATAACCCTCTGGATTCCTCTCTTTTCACAATTGTCATCACAGTGCCATCTTTTTCCAGGCAGTCCAGCCTCCCCATCTCTGCTATCATAATGCACGTGTGAATCTGGACATTTGCACTTTTCTGGGGATATCATTATATGAGAAACAACACTTGGTGTGAAACCCAGGGGTGGGTACTTGGGCACACAGAAATATCAGCACTGCAGACTATGAGGAATGCAGATCCAAGACTCCTGTGTAGCCTTCTTGCTGGCTTTTGGAACACAGTGCTCTGCAGGCACGGCATTGCCACTTCCAGCAAAGCCAGATTGATTCCATGGGGATCAATGTGGAGACTTGTGGAGCTGCAGCTCCTGGTTACAGAGGTGCTTTTGGGCAGCAGGAGGTGAACTGCAGAAGGTGGCAGCAAGGACGGAACCACGCCGCACACCAGGCTGCTCTCACGCTGGCTCAGGTCAGGATGTGCCCAGTGAGGTTTCCGCTCATCACCTCAGGATGGTGCCCCCAGCTCCTCTCACAGCCCTAAGAAGGTGCTGTCAGAATCAAGAGTGTGGTGGGGTTTTGCTCTTCTCTTACCTCATCTTTTTCCTCAGGCCTTCAGGAGGATGACGCTTCAAGACAATGAGAGGAAAGGGTTTGGACTGCTGTGTAAATAAAGGGCAACCTATTGGAAACCTTAAGTAAGGGTCTTCATTAAGAAATCTTCATTAAGAAATTTTCACTAAGGGAGAGTGCTGCTGTAATGAGAAGGTATCTTAAAGGCCAACCCAACTAGTGCAGGGTATAACAAATGCCTGCAATAACAAACAGCAAGGAACCTAGGAAAAAATCCCAGGCCTTGTTATTCCATCCCTTTAACACCTTTAACCTTGCTGCTGGAAAAGGATCAGATTCCTTTTTCACCCCAGAATACACATCTCAATTGAGTTTTTTTTTTTGAGACAGAATGGGCATTGTGGGTACAGGACTGTTTGTGACAGCAGCAAACTCAAATGTTGGTAATGGCCTTTCCAAAGAGAACAGACCCATTCCCCTGCTCAGATTTAATGTCCAGCATCTCCAGCTCCATAGCCCTGGCACAGATGTGGGAGCAACCCGTGAAGGGATGCTGTGACCCAGGAGGGGATGCTGCAGCCCATGAAGGGATGCTGTGGACCACAAAGGGATGCTGCGTCTCATGAAGGGATGCTGCCTGCTCCTGGCAGCAAGTTGCCATGGCTACAAGGTGAGGTGCTTTAGGGCAAAAAAGGAAATGATGAACTCTGGGGCAGGCCTGCCAGTTTGCAGCCTGCTCTGGGAGCCATGGTGATGCCTTGTGTGGAGAGGACAAGGGTAGGAGAAGCTCCAACCCCTCGAAAAGCCACTGCCCATGCCAGGGCTCCCAGCTTTGCTGTCAGATGCAAATTTAGAAAAGGCAAAAATTATTAATTCAAACCTGACTAGTTCATTTTCTCATTCCTCATGTACACTCCTCAGCCTTTCAAGCTTAATTAAAAAGGGGCAAAAAGGTTATGCCGGCAAGGGGAGCCCACAGCATTCTCCTCACAGCAAACACCAGATTTTGTGCTACAAACAGGGGAAAACGGCCTGTGTGTCATGAGACAGCAAAGTGTCTGCTCCTTCCTTATGCTGGGTGTCCAAACCTAGTGCTGCTGATCTTCAGTGATACATATGACTGTCATGCTTTGCTGGGGTTTTCTTGGTCTTTTTGTTTTTCTTTAAACATTGCATTTTAGAATATTTTGAGTACTGTGAAAAATGATCCAGGGAATTGCAATATTACAAAAAAATTCTTCGCTTGAAAGAGTGGTTAAGCACTGAAACAGTCTCTCCAGGGAAATGGCTGAGTCACCATCCCTGGAAGTGTTCATAAAATGAGTAGACATGGCACTTCACAAAATGGTTTAATGGGCATAATGGTATTTGGTTTAAAGCTGGCCTCGATGATCTTGGAGGTCTTTTCTAACCTTAAGCATTCTATGATTTTATGATCAGCTTGAGCTTACATTAGTTGACAGTTCAGCTGGCCATCTCTTGGCTTGTTTGCTTCTGAAAATCCTTTGGCCATGCCTTCACTGCAGGACTAGCTACTCCTGCTCCCCCTAAGTCCTTCCTGGGGGCAGGTTCTGGGAATGGTCAGCTTTCCCCAAAACTACGATAAAGAATGATGGAGAAAACCTGATTTTTGCACCTTAAAGAGCCTTGGGTAATGTAACCCAGGCACACCAGGCACACAGACAGGAAGGACAAGGTGGTCTGAGGGGTCATGGGCTGCTGGTCACCTTGGGAAGATGCTCAAAATGGACTTCAAGAAACATCAAAGGCACTGAAAAGATATTCCCTATTGCTGTCCTGAGTTGCAATTCACACCTCTAAAGCAGTCAATTATCTGTATGTTTTCATAAATAAATTGAAAATAATAAATTTTTTCTGCTAGGCTTTTAGACCACACTCCACATCAATGGCCACCCTGGCACAGAACTGCTAAGGCTCGTGTCCAGCTTTTTATCCACCAGAACTCCCAAGTCCTTCTCCACAGGGCTGCTTGTGGATTTTCATGATGCTCGAGTGAAGCAAAAAACAGAAACAAAGACCTGTTTAGAAAAAAGGCATATGGTTCTGTATGTCCTATTTTTCAAACTCATGTAACTGCAGCACTTCAAATCCTATTGGAAATAATTTATACTGTAGAATTGCAGAAAAGTGATGCAGCCAAAGTTAAAATGGAAGATAAAAAATTCTATGAGTTTGAGGATTCACTATGAATCCTAAAGGAAATGGCAATTTAAATTGGACGAATCCATCTTGCAAATTTCTGGAATATTCATTGCCACAGATCTAGTGTATCTTTTTTCTTGGTGGTTTTTGTCTTAATTTGTCAATAAACTGTTGCTCACAAATGTAGCCAACCGAGGTAAGTTCAGAATTTTAACTTAGGGTTTTTTTTTTCTTTTCCTCTTTATGAGGAATTTTGTGGAATTAGACCTTGGGAAACATTTTACCTGTCATTGTAAAAATATTACTGTTCCATTCAGTATTTTGCATGGTCAGTACAGCCTCATCTCTGTCAACAGGACCAAACTACATCAAGGCATTTCTTCTCAGGCTGTAAAGGTGGTCATGATCAACTAACACCAACCACCAACTTCACTCAGAAAAACAGCAATTATTTTCTCCTGCCTATTAAATACTGCATATTACTTGTGTTCTCTAAGAGAAAGATTGTGACTCTGTTGCATTTTTTGCTCAATCTTTTTATGACTTGTAAATACACCAGTATTACCACAAGGCAATTTTCATAGAAGGCTCTCTATTTTCCTGCAAGTTGTACATCTCCAAAAAAGATTAAAACCCTTTTATATTTCACAATATTATTTTTGTTTGTTTGTTTGTTTCATTTTGTTTTGTTTGCTTTATTTGAGAAAACTAGCACAGTTTGCTCATGTCTGTGGCAAGGCTGGTACCTGTTCTTTGTGCTCCTTACTGAAGGACTGGTTTCAGGAACTGCATCATCCAGTACCCCCACAACTTTTTAACCAGGAATTACTTGGGCACTAAAACCCAACAATACTGGAAAGTGCCTTACTGCTAAACTCGAGAACAGCAAGTACTTTGCCTTTGATAAGTACTTCCTTGAACATCAACTGGTAGCATTCCAAGGTACCATTGAATTAATGCTGTTTTTCTCACAAGGAAAAAAGGGCATCATGCTTTCCTTTTATTACTGAATAACATCATTCTTCACAATGAGATAGCCAACTGATAGCAATCAGGAGAGATAAATAAGAAGAATTTGCTACTTTTTCATTGTATCACTTGTTCAATGAAGCCAGCTGCTGCTGCTCCTTCACTTCACTCTATTTCTCAAGATAAAGTCACTTTAGCTTCTCTACTAATTTTAAATTTAATTTCCTGAATAGTCAATGCTTTTTAAAGAGTGCAGTACTGGTCTTCTGCAGCCAATGTTCTTTCAAGGTATTGTGGATCACAGAGCTAGAAAAGGCAGATGTGCAGGGAAAGTGACACATTTTTCTGTCCTACTTATGGCTCAAGTCAGGGAATAAAAGTAATGAACAGCATATAATGCAATATGGGAACACCATTGTCACTCAACAGCAAACTCCGTTATTTACAAAAAGCCTTAATGTACCTGTGGGTATAATAAGTGAGTGGCAAGCCAACAAAGGAGTTATTTTGTACCTCTGAGATGCCATTGATTACTCTGACCTGGAGCAGCTGGTGAGGATGTATTTTCTAGGGACATTTCACCAGCTGGAAATTACTGTACAGGAACATGTCAGCTGCAGTGAGGAATTCATGCACATAATGCTTCGAAAGGTTTTCCTAGAACCTTTTATTTCAGCACAAAACATGTGTACCATGGATGCCCTGCCAGCATTGTAGTTTTTTTAGCTAGAGTTCACCTCAGGCAGGCAGGAAGACATATTGCTTCAAATTTATAGAGGAGATTCTACTGGTTTCTTGGAGGAGCTCTTGGTTCTCATCACACCTACTGAGGTCTTGGTCCCAGACACAGCATGACTGTGGATGCACTGCATGAAAAGGAAGATTTGGAATGCTAACCCACAGCTAAATCCACTTGTCCACCCTTAGAAAGCACTGGTCTCAGGTGGGAGTTGGCACTAATAGCTGAGGGATGATGAGGAGCACGTTTTCACATTTCCATTCAGCCATTACTGCCTATGGGTGTGTTTACTGAGTGTCAGTACAAAGCTGGAGCATGAGGCTTTAAATTCACCTGTGACTTTACCCTAATGCCACTCACAGCTGGATATCACAACTCACCTCCTCAACAGCCAAGCCTCCAGACTTCAAAACCCCACAGCAGGGAGACTACGCTCAGTCCCTGTCACCCTGAAGGATCATTATTTCAGCTGAAAGTCAATTGCATCCAGTGACAGAAATAAGCTCCACATCTGCTGGAGTTTCTGAGCTGGGCACGGAAATTCCCTTGTTATCTACTAAATGAGAGGTGGATCTGACCAGAGACAACAACAAAAGCATGTCCCCTCTGGAAAGAGTTGTTTAATGGACAAAAATTTCTTTCCTTTGGCAGTACAGAGGAGCACAACCATGAAAACTGCCACAGCAAGTCACGGCAGTGATTCCCCTCATAATCTCTGAGAATAAAGAGGGACTTGAATACCCTCACCTTTTATTAGCAGAAATCCCAGCAGATCCTCTTGCCATTAACGTCATATAAGAGGATAACCTGCCTCTGGCTTCTCAGATTCTTCTTAGGCTGTTGCTGCTCTTCTTTTTCTCCTTCTACAAGGATGCCAAGAATAAAATATGAATGAGCACTCCTCAGAACAAAATTGGCTGAAAATGGTATCTAGGGATAAGCAAACATCAAGAAAGTTAAAATTGCACATCTCTTGGATATTTATTGGCTTTTCATGGATAAGAAAGCTGGTTTAAGTTGGGAAAACTTTTCAAGGAAGAATTACTTTTGTTCACAGTGAGCTGCAGCACAGCCCATGTGTGAGGGCTAGAATACCTTTGCAGCCTAGGTCTTCCCAAAGGTAATGATTATAAGACTATACATGACAGTCCATAATAGTTATTTTTTGATTAAAATATTTGAAAATGCATGTTAAGATATCGCTTCGGTGAATGTTGAGAGTTTAACATTGTTCAAATTGCATCTCCTTAGAGGAAGCAGTGAATTAAACTGTTCACATACTGTACTCACAGTCACTTCTGTTAGTCAGAGGCAATCCCTTGATATTTTGGCAGCACAATAGTTCTTAAATGCACATGATACCACTCAATACCAAATTATGAGGTATCCATACTCTGATAATATTTGAAAGAGTATCTCGTGTACCTACTGTGCTGCCTACCATGGTCTAGGCCTGAATCTAAGCAGTATCAGCCTGTCATATTGTCTCTTCATATCTCCTGCTCTTAGAGGTTGCCAGCATTATTTGTGTTGATTTACCATCCTAGGGGTAGGGAAAGGGGCAACAGAGCTTGTGATCAGGTGAAGAATTCTGTACCACAAGTAGAATGGCAGGGCTCCAGTGCCCCCAGTCCAACCTCATGGTGCAGCCTCCAATGCAGAATGAAGTCCCCAGGAAGGGTCCCAGACTTCTACTGAAAGAGAGTCTCTAACCCACCACCACCTGCTCTGAAACACCACTGAAACCTGCCTAGTGCCACTGTGGCACTGTCTGAAAGAACAAAAATGTCACTGATTATAATTATTACTCATGGCATTTAAGACATTAATCACAGGAAAAGCTTGGATGATCCACATCTTGTCACTCTAGAGGTAACCATACTCCAAATCCCGCCATGGTGCTCATCCCTCAGCCAGTCCCTGCAGCCCCATAACATCTGCACTGGGGCTGAGTGAGGCCTGAACCCTGTCCTATCTCTGGGCAGAGACACATCATGGGTGGGCTGGATCCAGACAAGTTCTGAGGGCTCCCTTCCATTAGGAGTACCACACGTCACTTCTTGGTGCAACCAAATTGTTAATAACTGTAACAGAAATAAAAATGATCAATAAAAGGTCAGAAATATTTTGTTACTGCAAAGAATTGCATCAATTACAAGCTGTTGAACCTCTCCCTGCAAAACCTGCATGCAGATGAGTTACCTTGCAGTCTCGAGGCTTTGTTCCTTGTTTTCTTGAGGGTTTTTCCCTTTGGGAAAAAAAAAAAGTTGCCAATTAACTCAATCCTGTTAAACGTGGCATGCAGCACCTTATTGAAGAATGAGCTTAGGAAAAAAGATTGCACAATTAAGTACCTGTAAACAGATGCAGGCAAAAGGGTTTTATACCTTCACACAAAAACTAAGCTTAGCTAACCGATTGCCAGGAGTAATCATAGCAAGGAAGGATCACTCCATACAGGAACCCTTCCTCACATTTTTTCTTGGACACCAATTATTGATCAACATTAGAAACAAGATATTTTTCTAAGTAGAACTTTATTCTAAACTATGTATTAACTCATAGGGGTTAGGACTCATAAATCATGGTTTTTTAATACACTTTCTGGATGAAGGAACAGTCTGCATTCGTTAGGAGAGAAAGTAAATTTGTGGAAGAAGCAGGAAGCTGTCATGCTTAGTCCAGGGCTGCTCAGATCTGATACTTTGCAAACATTCAGAAATTTTGCACAAATGGCCCACACATCCATTTTACATGGAAGACATCTGAACAACAACTTCCACAGAAGTAGAACACTTCATCGTGCTGGTGGTGGTCCTTTCCAGATTTTACAGTATTGCCCAACTTAGCAGGACTTCATGCCTAAGTTTTCCATTGCAAAACACTTCTGGTCCAAGAAAATATTTAGGCAAGTCACATAGAAAACTAAGACTGTTCATTGTTACAAACTCCAAGTAAATATATGATTCAGCAACACATAAAAAGATGTTTTGCCAGCACATATTGAAATTAGATGTAATGCAATACCATTAAGGAAAGGATGTGACAAAAGGCAAATAAGTCTCTATCAGTCAGTTTTAGAGGCACACAATAATACAATAATGTTGTTACATTTAGTGTTTCTTTTCCAAGCCCCATGTTATTAGCTGCTTGAGAGGTGCAGTTTTTCAAGGCAAAATGTACTTCTCGCTGATAATTTTAGCTTTAAATTGAAAACTACCTTTAATTTTTAAGTTTTTTCAAAGAATAACAACAATATTAACTGTAGGGAGTTTCTATTAAGTGTGTTAAGGGATTTTAACACACCATGAAACCTTCCTCTTCTCCTGACAACACTCTGCTGAATGGTCCCAATGCCTGTATACGATATCTCCAGTTTCCTGTGCCTGTGCAACCAACAAGAACTCCAAGGATGCCCTTTCTAGCTGCTGCTCCTGTTGTCATGGGAACAGGTGTCAGAAGTAGGTACTTTTAAACTAATCACAGTTTCATGTAAAAAATGAGAAACTGTGATTATGTATGAGTGTACCCCCTCTTCTGCTTTTTTTTAAAATACAATCTTTGATAGATGTTTTCCCTCCATTTGCTATGCTTTTGGTGCACTCATTGGAGTGAGAGCTAACGAGTTCCAACCCGTGCATGTGCGAGGTGCTTGGTACCAGTCTCCAGGTAACAAATTGCCAGTCCTTATCAAATCTTTCTATAATTGATGTAGTGTGGATCTGCTAGAGCTACTGCAATTGTTTTGAAATTCTAATCTATTTTAGCACATTACTGAACCCAAAATCCAATCAGTCACTCCTAGTTATTTCCTGGCTGCTTTTTTGATGAAGTTTGACCAGTGTCATACCATAATGGATTGGCTTTCTTCACTTGCTGAGTATCCAAAAGTCACTTCTATTTGGATCAAGTCTGGCTGAGTCCCACCAGCCTCAGCCAGTCTGGTAATATCCACTGGGCAGTGGGAAGAAGAGCAGCTGCAGATGGTCCATGATTTTTTTCGTGCAAAAGGCAATACTGGTCTCAGTTTCAAAACCAAATCTGCTTCTCTGGGGGATCTTTTTCAATAAGCTGATCTAACAGAAGAGACAACCAGCTAGCCAGAAAGAAAAACAATGCAATTCTGACTTCTGTGATGATATACAAGTTTAATCTGGGAGACTGTGGCAGTGAAATTGTCCATCTAATCTTACTGTAGCTACATACCTGTGAAGAGTGTGATTAGATTGCAGAAAACCCAAAATCATAAGTGAAATGAAGCATCTGAATTAAGTAGGCAGGTGCAATCCATATAACAGGAGCAAGTAATCATGGCCTAGTATTAGAAATAAGAGGTGTGTTACTGGAAATGCAGGATATCTAAAACAGGGAGGATGCAAGCAACCTAATTCATAAGTAAAATTCTCATTTGCCAGAAGAACTAACCAGGTTTTCATGCAGACACCATTATCTCCCAACCTCCTACCTGTCCAATCACACAGTTCCACCTGATAAAATGTGAGGATTGTAAGACCCACAGGAAAATGTGAGACCTCCTAGATGTGATGAAGACAGTACTAGTTAAACAAGAACCCATCACATCTTGTTGATTACAGGCTCTAGACATGTCTTTCAGAGATAAAAACTTTTGGTGAGACCATTACACTGAGCAGTATCTTCCTTAAGCAACCTGGACAGTCAGAGGAGATAAGGGCAACTGGGCTAACAGGGGTACAATAACATAAAAGATAACAGGAACCGTGTAAGTTTGCAGCTCTGGTGACCAGTGATGGGACCCAAAGCCCTGGCATGAAGATGCATCAGGGGAGGTTTAGGTTGGATAACAGGGAAAGATTTTTCACCTAGAGGGTGGTCAGGCACTGGAAGAGACTCCCCAGGGAAGTGGTCACAGCACCAAAGGTGACAGAGCTCAAGAAGAACAACAATCTCAGACACATGATGTGATTCTTGGGGAGTTCTGTGCAGGGCCAGGAGTTGGACTCAATGATCCTCCTGCATGGGTCCCTTCCAACTCAGGATATTCTATGATTTTATGAAAATTCAATCTGGGCTGTTTGAATTTTGAACTGAAAATGCACACAGAACAAGAAAAGGGGTTTTTTTTCCGCAACCTTGAGCTAATTCATCATGCAAATGTATAGCAAGTGAGCTATCAACAAATGATCTGCCATACCAAGATGTAAACTGCTTAATATCCTGCTCAAACCTCTCCAGATGCTGGAGGAAGGGTGCAGCTACAATAAACTGCCTTACATAAAAGAACTAAGTCCTACTCTTTCAAAAAGCGTAAGAGTTTGTTTCTCATGAATTGCGCTCTTCGAGTGAAAAGCAAATGAGAAGTGTTAAGCAAGTTATCATTTAGGTGTAAATGAGGAAACAATTTCTGGCATTCAGGCTGCTGCTAGGGAAAGCCTGCAATGCAGACTGCAGTGCTTTAAAAGCCCGACGACAAAAATCCAGAAGAGCCACGACTGATAATCACTTTTCACTATCATGACTAAAACTAATCTTACAGAAGGCCCAAATGATGACTTTTTCCCCTACTTCACCAAGTCTCTGAAGAATCTGTAATCCACAATGCAGCATATCAATATTTATTTTGTAGATCTCCCTCTGAAGGCAGTGTGCTTTCAGCTGCCAGACAGGTTATTCATTACATGCTGAGCTGGTGGCTGTCCCACGGCAAATGCAGGACCCGGCCTCCACGGCAGCTCTGAGGGAGGGGGGGCTGCTGGCCCTGCACCCCACCTGAACAGTCCTGACCAGGCCCATCAGGGACTGCACTCCCTGCCCAAGCTGAGCTCTCCTCAAACATGTCCCCAGTCCAGTCTCGGGGCCAGTGTGCTGGACAAGCCATGGAGCTGTGCCATAGGTGGATGGACCCCAAGAATGCACATTTTAGCTTGTCTCCAGCCTATCTTTGTCCCTATATCCTGGATCGACTTTGGACCTATGTAGTAGCCCTGTCTACAACCCTGTCTCCATTTGCTCCTGATCCCAGTTTGGACCCTGGATTTGGTTCATTACTCGCCTAGTCTGGGACTGTTGATGAACCCTGTTACCATCATCCATCTCTGTCCACCATGTTCAGACAGGACTTGAAGACATGAAGACATTCTTCCTATGAAGACAGGCTGAGAGAGCTGGGGTTGTCTAGCCTGGAAAAGAGAAGGCTCCAGGGAGACCTCAGAGTACATTCCAGTACCTAAAGGGGATAATAAAAATAAGGAAGAGTGACCTTTTACACAGGCAGATAAGTGATAGGATAAAGGGCAATGGTTTTAAACCAAAAGAAAAGAGATTTAGATTAGATGTTAGGAAGGAATTCTTTACTCAGAGGGTGGGGAAGCACTGGAACAGGTTGCCCAGAGAAGCCATGGATGCCCCATCCCTGGATTCAAAGGCTGGATGGGACTTTGAGCAACCTGGTCTAGAGGGAGGTGTCCCTGCCCATGGCAGGGGGGGTTGGAACAAGATTGTCTTTAAAGTCTCTTCCAACCCAAACCATTCTGTGATTCTAAGTTCAGCCATCAGTGAGGACACTGACCAGGCTGGAATCACCCTCTGCTCCTGGCTCACCTTCTCTTATGGAGCAACCAGCCCTTGCTGCTCCCAGACAACTGTTTTGCAATCCCCTAAAATTTTTAACTTTCCTTCTGCCTTTATTCTGCCCATAGGAAAATGGAAAAGAATGAATTAAATGATACTATTTTGTTCCCCTTGTTAAGAACAACGGGGCAATACATATGAGATCATTTTATAACAGGACCTTGAGAAAGTGTGTACCCTGCTTTTTAGACTTGGCACAAACCAAGGAATCATAGGGACTGAACTAATTTGTAGTCAGTAGAACCGGGGCTGAAACCTAAAAGATGAGAAAGACAAAAAGAAATCTTTTGTGTTCAGCCAGACAGGCAGGAGCTCTGTAGCACACAGACACAGGCGATTATCTCACCAGCTGTAGAGGCTTTAGCTGCCTGCACAAAAAGAGTTCTTTATTAACAAATGAGATAAATACACTTAGCTTTTGCAAATAAAGCCGTAGGACCAGACTAATGCTGGGAGCTGCCTTACCCCATCCTTTCCCGTTCAGTGTCCGCAGATGATGCAGGGCAAGTTTCTCTTAGCTGTTACCAGAGCTCCCCTTCGTGTCAAATATCTGAATAACAGCTTTAGCTGCACAATTCACTGTGCATCTATCTCGGGTCCTGTCTTCCAGGTTCTGGCATGCAAGGGCAATGTGGTCACTAAACTCAGTGTACAGTGGAGCATATTAATTACATGTTGGAGTGCAAATGCAGTACTGAATTACTCTGATGGGAAAGTTTGTAACTTATTTTATTCTTACAGCTATAGGAGGGATTCTGAGGAGAAAACAAAAGGCAGGTTATCTCACAAGAAAAAACACTCTATTATCTATTTTCAGTCTAAAGATCTCACACCAGGCACCTGGAAACTGCTTTGCCTTTTAACATCTTCGATTTTACCAGATTAATTCCACAAATGGTTTTGGTACTTGGGCAAATGGCAGAACAAACAGTTAGATCCACAAAGTTCTTGTTCAAAATAATGGAAACTATAAATATTCATAAAACAGGTTGTGGCACGTTGAGTGGCAGGTTATGCTTAATGCACAGGCTGTTGAATTCAGTCTAACATGTTTCCCCTTTTTTTTGAATGGTGTAGAGGACTCTCACAAAAAGCTGCATGATATCTGGACTCTTTCAAGAGAAACTTCTGACAATATTACCACTTGCAGGACACGGCACTGCCAAAACATTTCTTGAAGAGCAATGGTTTGCAAGGAAGAGACTGATACAGGAGAACTCACATTGCTTTCTACAAATAACTGGCTCCCTCCAAGTAGAATCAGGAGCACGGAAAGGCCTTGGGCAAGATGCTGTCTGGCCCAGCCAGTTCCACTCCTGAAGCTCAGGGGAGCGTGTGCTTTGCTGGGAATACTGCCACTGTCTGAATGTGTTCAGCATGTGCTGCCCCTGCCACTTGTCATGAGAGGGTGGGGAAAGGTTCAGGTCATATCCATCACTCCCTCGGGACTGGAAGTGACAGCACTGCCTTTTACCAAGAGAGTCCTTCAGGACTGTTTAAATACAGCTGTTGGGGTTTTGTGGAAAAGCACAGAGAGAGTGAGCTTGTGACATTCGTTACACACAGCTTAAAATGTTCTTTCTGCTCTGTGCAGATTTGCAGCTTGTGCTGGCCTTCACCATTACCAGATGCAGTATCTGCCATACCTGTGCAGTCAGGGACATATTCAGAAAGTCTAAAACCACATTTGAAGTGACTGCTTTCAGCTGGCCCCTTGGCTTTTGGAGGGCTCAGCCCACAGAGAACAGCTTATGGACACAGCTGTCAGGTAACCCAACCTAGACCTCACAGAGTAAAATTAAAGAAGCTCTTTGTGAAATTCATATATCCCTAAGAAAGAAGCACTGATTCCTGCTCTTGCAGTGTGAGGAGCATTTACTTTGAACTTGTGTTATAGCCAAAACGTTTCTCACTATTTCAGGAAAGATGACTAATTCTT